>JAJOZX010012907.1:0-17500 GCA_023014485.1 Bathynomus jamesi | reverse complement strand
AGTATCAGCGATATCACATCCCTTAGTGTATGTTTGTTTTGTAAACTTAGAGACAACCACGAAAAGGAAGTTAAAGAGCTAAAGGAATTAGTAAAAAAGCTTGAAGCTAGGGTCGTAGCACTGGAAATCCAACCCAGTGGACAAGATCAAACTAAAAACACACAGCAGATTTAAACTGTAAGATTAAGCATCTAGAACAAAGCGTGGCACGCTTGGAAAACACGGTGACTATTCCGGAAAATAGAACGGAGGAACAAGAATTCAAATTGGTCAAAAATAAAAGACCCTCCAAACCAAAACCAAAACATAAGGATTTGGAACCCATTACCATCAAAAATAAGTTTCACTTACTTGCTGACGAGGAGGATGAATCCTTTTTAATTGGGGATTCTATGGTAAGGAATCAAGGGGACTTTTTCGGAGCAAGACGCGCGACCAAGAGAAAACTCCGATGTTTTCCGGGTGCCACAAGCCAGATAATTAATAGGGAATTAGGCAAAATTAATATCAAGAATAAGAGTTGCCCTATCATTGTCCATGTTGGTGGCAATGACGTTTTTCTGGGAGGGACAGGAGGGCAGACAGAGTCCATTATAAAAGAATTCAAGAACCTAACTGACAAGGTTAGGGATAGGACAGACATGGGTATGGTCGTAGGAATTCTCCCTCGAATGCGTGCTAGTGACTATACTCTAAGTAAAGCCATTAGCATAAATAAAAGAGTTAAACGCATGTGTGATGAAAAAGGCCTAAAGTTTGTCGATTTTTGGCCTACATTCTACGGAAATGGGGAATACTTTGGTTCGGACGGGATACATTTTAACCAGAAGGGGAAAAAGATATGGTGATTTACTGAACATTAATTTGTATAATCTTTTTAAACTAGGACCCCCCAAACCAGCAATTGATCCTGCTCCCCAAACAGTTAAACCTACTCCCCCAGCAGTTAGTCCCCCTCCCCCAGCAGTTAGTCCCCCTCCCCGCAGTTAGTCCCCCTCCCCCAGCAGTTAGTCCCCCTCCCCAGCAGTTAGTCCCCCTCCCAGCAGTTAGTCCCCCTCCCCCAGCAGTTAGTCCCCTCCCCCAGCAGTTAGTCCCCCTCCCAGCAGTTAGTCCCCCTCCCAGCAGTTAGTCCCCCTCCCAGCAGTTAGTCCCCCTCCCAGCAGTTAGTCCCCTCCCCCAGTAGTTAGTTCAACTGCGTCGGGAAACGACTCAGGCCAGTTAGGAAAAACACAACTTAAAATCACTCAAAACTGTGCTCTTCAATGCTAGGTCAATTAGAAACAAACTAATGGAATTTATAGCGCTTGTCAAAACTGAGAACTTTGATATCATCGGAATAACGGAATCCTGGATTCATTCTGAATCAAGGGATTTTGTAGGAGAATTTGAAATGGTAGGTTACAAAATGTTTCACAAAGATAGGAACGGAAGGGAAGGCGGCGGTGTACTTTTGTATGCTCGGGACTCCCTGCACCCGTAAACAGTAATATCGTATCTGCTCATGAAATGTTGGGAATTGATCTAAACCTAAATAATAAAGTAGTGCAGCTACTTCTAGTATATAGACCACCTCACTACCCCGTTGATAAGGATATAAACTTGTATAACAAATTAAGCAGAATAGTGAATAATAAGATCAGTGTGATTTTTGGTGATTTTAATTGTGGTAATGTAAATTGGGAAAACAAAACAGCTGATGCTGAGGGCTCAAGACTGTTGGAATTTGCCGATGATAACTTATTAAGTCAATGGGTTGACGGGCCTACTAGGGGTAATAATAAACTAGACCTCATATTCACGAACGAAGATGACCTAGTCTCTAACCTGACTATTGGTGAAAATTTAAGTAACAGCGATCATAATTTGATTAGGTTTGACCTCAGGGTTCCAGTTAATACACGCGAAAAGACTCGTGAAAGACTGGATTTCTCGAGAGCAAATTTTGAAAGCTTCCGAAGTAGTTTAGACACTTGAAGTTCTAATAAGTGAGGATGTCAATGTCACCTGGAGCTCATATAGGGATCAATTTAGAATATTACAGAACACTTTTATACCACTAAAATGGTTTCCTTGTCAACAAAGTCACCGAAATGGTTTAACAACGAAATTAGGAGGGCTATTACGGGAAGAAATAGAGCCTACAAACTACTTAAGTCGCATTTCAACCACACTAATTCAGAAAACTATATAAACCTACGTAGGAGGGTTAAGTCCTTAATTAGATCAGCCAAACGTGATGAAGAAGCTAGAGTTGCCTCACTCTGTAAAGTTAACCCTAAAGAATTTTTTGCCCATGTTAATAGCAGAAAGCCAATTAAAAATTCTGTAGGCCCCTTAAAAGATAGAAATGGCGTACTGAAATTCGGTGATAAAGATATAGCTAATACGTTAAACGAGTTCTTCGTTACAGTCTTCACGGAGGAAGACACAATAGAAGTGCCAAGTCCTCGGATTACATATGACGGTGACCAATCCCGTAGAGACCATAAGTTTTACGAGAAATGAGGTACAGCAATTAATTGATAAGATGAACAAATACAAATCACCTGGCCCCGACTTATTTCTTCCAAGGGTATTAAAAGAGGTTAGCCACAATGTTGTTGACGACTTAGTAACCATATTCAAACAATCAATCGAGTTAGGGAAAGTTCCAACCGACTGGAAGTTAGCAAATGTAACACCATCTTTAAAAAGGGTGATAGGGAAAATCCTTGTAATTATCGCCCGATCAGTTTAACATCAGTTGTCGGCAAACTGTTGGAATCCATCATTACAAAACGTATTGTGTATCATCTTGAATCTAACAATCTAATTTTTTATTCTCAACATGGATTTAGGCGACATAGATCCTGTCTGACAAACCTGTTAGAGTTTTTCCATAATATGCATACACTGTACGATGCAAGTAGGGCAATAGATATAGTGTATCTCGACTTTCAAAAAGCCTTTGACAAAGTCCCTCACGCTAGATTGATAGCTAAAGTCAAAGGACTAGGAATCACCGGGCTCGTTTCCAACTGGATTGAGGATTGGTTAAAAGATAGAAAGCAGAGAGTGGTAATAAATGGAGTGGCTTCGGAGTGGGCGCCCGTCACCAGTGGTGTCCCACAGGGTTCCGTTCTGGGTCCTTTACTTTTTATCATCTATATTAACGATATAGACGTCGGGCTTCTAAGTGCAATCTCCAAATTTGCAGACGATACGAAATTAGGAAGTAGTGTAGGTACTGAGGAGGGCGTAAGAACGCTTCAGAACGATCTTGACAGGTTGGGCGAATGGTCTGCTACTTGGCAGATGCCATTCAACTTGGACAAATGTAAGGTAATGCACATAGGTTATAAAAACCCGAAGACCGATTACTCTCTCTTGGGAAGGAACTTGACTGAGACCGATCTAGAGAAAGACTTAGGAGTCTATATCAGCAACGATCTGAAACCGTCGAAGCACTGTGCAGAAGTCGAAAAGAGGGCCTTAAAATTATTAGGTTATATTAAAAGACAGTTCCAGTTTCGGAACAAGGAGACTGTAATGTCTCTTTATAATTCTCTAGTCAGACCTCAACTGGAATACTGTGCGCAGTTTTGGTCTCCATCCCTCAGGAAGGACATAGAAAGGTTAGAAAGAGTACAAGCAAGGGCTACAAAATTGATCCCTTCAATGAGAATGCAAAGCTACCAACGGAGATTGGAGCGCCTAAATCTGTTTAGCTTAGAGACGAGGAGGTTGCGGGTCAGCTTATTCAAGTCTTCAAGATGCTCAAAGGAATAGACAGGGTAGATTACAGAAACTTATTCTCACTTAATGCCAATCCGACAAAAAATAATGGGTTTAAACTGGAACTAAAGACATTTAGGACCTCTGTCTGCGGAAATTTCTTTTCCTATAAAATAGTTAATATCTGGAACCAACTTCCCTCAGAGGTTGTTTCCAGTCAAAGTGTAAATGTGTTTAAAAATAGGCTAGACAAAGTACTGAATACTCTCATAGTTTAAGATTAAAACAAGAAAACTCTGCAGGAGTTCGCTTGCACGGTCTCTGTGAGCAAGCTAAATATAGAGCTATTTATATATTCTCCACTTTCCTGTAAAATTTCCTTGGCTACATTTTCAGGGTCAAGGTATTTTCTTCAACCTTTTTCCGTACCTGCCTCTGGCAGGGAGGGAGCGGAGGGTGGGGAGAGAGCCTTCTACTTTTCTATCCAGTTTTCTACTATTGCTAGGACAGTTGAAAGAAAAATAAACTTTTAATAACAGGAATCTCCCAGAGTGGACCGAAAGGTCTTTGAGGCTTCCTCTTGTCCTTGTAACTCCTTGTAACTCTCTGTGTCTCTCTGTCTCTCTGTCTGTCTGTCTGTCTCTCTCTCTCTCTGTCTGTCTGTCTCTCTGTCTGTCTGTCTCTCTGTCTGTATGTCTCTGTCTGTCTGTCTCTCTCTGTCTCTCTTTTTCTTCTTCTTTCTTCTTCTTCTTTCTTCTTCTTCTTTCTTCTTCTCTTTCTTCTTCTCTTTCTTCTCTTCTTCTCTCTTACAATGACTGGACCGCAGAAATTGAAGGCTGAATGTGCGAGGTGTGAAGTGAACCAGTGGGTGACGAACTTCAAAGAAGCTTGCTTCGAGAAGATCAACCACTCCAGCATGTGC
The DNA here is from genome assembly GCA_023014485.1 of Bathynomus jamesi. Taxonomy (NCBI): domain Eukaryota; kingdom Metazoa; phylum Arthropoda; class Malacostraca; order Isopoda; family Cirolanidae; genus Bathynomus; species Bathynomus jamesi. Next base: position 12,864 of record JAJOZX010012907.1, on the reverse strand, counting down.
CGCTTTTGCGAACACATGCAGTTTTACTTGAAGCTGGAGGAGAGGGTCCGGCGGCTCGAGTCGTCCAGATCGGCTGTTGGAGGTGCGGCGGTCACTGACGAGGCTGCGCCGCCCTCCAACCCGGAGATCATTCAGGATAGGATAGCTGCCGTGGAAATGGGGTCCAGCGATGGAATGGACAGAGCTCGGGACCACGGAGAAAGGGTAGAGGTGAAACCGGGGGCCAGGGTTCTAAATCAGTGTCAGGAATCGCCAGCGACCCACGTGGAATGCATGGAACCGCGGCGTAAGGTGGAGGGCGTAAAGAAGGGGCCGATAAAGAAAAAGGGTGGGAATGGGCCTACTGATGACCCAAAGAAGCGGAAGGATGTAGCTGCCGGTCGGGGTGGGTCGGGTGGTGTAAGTGGTGTAAGTGCGGCCGAGTTTATGGGTGGCGACGGGTTTCGAAAGGTCTCGGGCAAGAAGGCTGCGAAGCCGAAGCCCGAGACCCCGGTTGCCCCTGTCAGGACCTCCAACCGCTTTAGTCTCATGTGCGCGAAGGAGGAAGACACCGTTTTAATTGGGGACTCGCAGATTAGGGGCCAGGAGAAGTACTTTGCTTCTGCAAACCGAGACAAGAGGAAAGTAAGCTGCTTACCCGGTCGGGGAACGGCGCGCATAAGGAAGGAATTAGATAAGGTGCGCGTGGCTAGTCGGAGGACTGCGATCGTTGTCCATGCTGGTGGCAACGACTTGTTCCTCAAAGGCGGTAGGGTAGGTTCAACGGAAGGGATCATCACCGAGATCATGTCTCTTGCGGATGATCTGAAACTTAAGACAGACAGGGGAATGTTCATGGGTATTTTACCGCGGATGAATGCCAGTGACCACGCGCTCAGTAAGGTCATTGGCATCAACGAGAGGGTGCAAGACTTGTGCGTCCCACTGGGCGTGAGGTTTGTTGACCCGTTCGACGCGTTTTCGGGTAGGTGGGACCTGTATCAGAGGGATGGTGTCCACCTCAATGTCAGGGGTAAAGGTGTGCTAGGCACGCTGCTTTACCGGCACCTATACCGTATGGTGAGGTCGAGTCCGGGGAGAGATGATGGGTCCCCACCGGGGAGGGATGATGATGAGCCGGTGGCGGACGTACAGGTGGGTTACTCTCCTTCCACGTTGGAGGGGGCTCAGGCTCCTGCGGAGATTGTCCCCTCGTTAGTGAGGGTCTCTTCAACTCCCGACAGCCCTGTCTGTTCGGGAAACGGGTCGTGCTAGGGGGCGGTCAGAATAGGGGAGGCTCCCTCCGTGCAATGCTTTTTAATGCTAGGTCGATCAGGAACAAGTTTGGCGAGGTACGGGCGCTCTTAGCATCAGAATACCAGGATATCGTTGCTATCACCGAGTCCTGGATTCATACTGATCGTAGGGACTACGTTGGGGAGTTCGAAATTCCCGGGTATAGAATGTTCGCAAAGACTGCACCCGTGGGAGAGGGGTGGGGTACTAATATACGTCAGAGACACGTTGAGTCCGGTTGACTGCCAGTTCCGGTCGGAACGGGAGCTGCTTGGCGTCGATCTGAACGTGGGAGGGACGAACTATAGGTTAATCTTGGTGTACAGACCTCCGCATCTCCTCCTCGTGGAGGATACAGCCCTGTACACCGAACTCAGTAGCCTGCTAGGGGATAGGGTGTGTGTAGTTTTAGGAGACTTCAACTGTCGCGGCATAAAGTGGGGAAACAGGACTGCCGATACTGAAGGGAGGAGGCAAGTTGACTTTGCTGATGAGAACTTCCTCACTCAGTGGGTCAACGAGCCTACACGAGGCGAAAGCGTTCTAGACTTAGTATTCACGACCGAAGACAACCTCGTCACTGGCCTCACCTTTGACGAATCATTGGGCGGGAGTGATCACTGTCTTATTAGGTTCCGTGTGTGCGTCCCTCGGGTGAAGCGTAATAACTCGAGAGGCAGTAAGCTCGATCTCCGGCGGGCGAACTTTGTTAGCCGCAGGGATAGCGTAGGAGAGATGGGGTTAGAGGTTGGCGGCGATGTTGAGGGAGTGTGGAGTGCATTCCGGGACGAGTTTATGGTGCTGCAGTCTGCTGCCATACCCTCAAAACCGGTCACCCCTGCTTCAACGCAGCCTAAGTGGTTCAATCGTGACATCGCTTCGGCTATCCGAAAAAGGAAAGTAGCGTATAGGAGGGCGAAGGCCAATCGTTCCCACGAGAACACTGAAGCGTATGTCTGCCTGTGTAGGGAAGTGAAGGCGAAGGTTAGGCTAGCGAAACGTAACGAAGAACTACGGGTGGCAAGCCTCTGCAAGGGGAACCCTAAGGAGTTCTTCAGTTATGTTAATGTGCTTAATGAATACTTTGCGGTAGACACCAAGGAGGATACCCGCGTCATCCCCGAGCCAGGCGTGAGGCACGAAGGTGCTGGCCTGGATAGTGTTAGATGTACCGCGACAGTCGTTGCCGATAGAATAGACAAACTGAGCGCGTTTAAGGCTCCTGGGCCAGACCAGTTTCTCCCCAGAGTGTTGCGAGAAGTGCGCGACCAGGTGGCTCCCCACCTGGCTACAGTCTTCAACAAATCGTTCGAGATGGGCGAGGTGCCTGGTGACTGGAGGGAAGCCAACCTGACATCTATCTTTAAGAAAGGGGATCACGAAAGTCTAGGGAACTATAGTCCCATTAGTCTCACTTCAGCTGTAGGTAAATTATTAGAAGGGATAATAGCGGATAGGATCGTTGACCATTTGGATTCCTACAAGCTGCTTGGGGACTCCCAACATGGGTTTAGACGGCATATGTCGTGTCTCACCAACTTGCTCGAGTTTTTCCACGTCATGTTGAGTGAGTATGATAATAGTGAGGCGATTGATATACTTTATCTCGACTTTCAGAAAGCCTTTGATAAGGTACCTCACCGCCGGCTAATGGCGAAAGTGCGCGCGCTGGGTATCGGTGGGGAAATAGGTAGGTGGATTGAAAACTGGCTGAGGAATAGGCGGCAGAGGGTTGTAATTAAAGGGGCTAGTTCGGGTTGGGCCTCGGTCACTAGTGGGGTTCCTCAGGGTTCCGTTTTGGGGCCACTGTTGTTTACCATTTACATAAATGATATCGACTGTGGCATCGTCAGTCGGATCGCCAAATTCGCTGATGACACCAAGCTTGGGGCCAATGCTGGGACGCCCGAATCGATCAAGGAACTGCGTGCGGACCTAGGTAGGATAGGAGAGTGGTCCGAAAAATGGCAAATGCCATTTAATTTGGGTAAATGCAAAGTGATGCACATTGGCTACGCCAATCCCAAGTCGGACTACTCGATATTGGGTAGTAATATCGAGGTGACTGATTTAGAAAAGGAATTGGGTGCGCTAATTAGCAGCGACCTTAAGTTTACGAAACAGTGTGTAGATGTGGAAAAGAAAGCCCAGAAACTATTGGGTTATATCAGGAGGCAATTTCAGTTTCGGAACAAGGAGATTGTGCTCTCACTGTACAATTCCCTTGTTCGGCCGCACCTGGAGTATGCTGTGCAGTTCTGGTCGCCCACCCTCAGGAAAGATATTGAGAGGCTGGAGCGAGTGCAGGCGAGGGCCACAAAGTTAATCCCTTCCGTTAGGCATATGGGCTATAATCGACGGTTACGCGCCCTGAACTTTTTCGCTGGAAACTCGGAGGCTGCGCGGTCAACTGATCGAGGTTTTCAAGCTCTTACGTGATGTCGATTTTAGAAGCATGTTTAGTTTAAATGATAACCCAACTCGCAATAATGGTTGGAAGTTTGATTTGAAACGGTTTAGGACTAGTGTGTGTGGGAATTACTTTACGTATAAGATCTGTGACACGTGGAACAGTTTACCTTCAGAAGTTGTGAACAGTTCCTCTGTGGATCATTTCGAGAAAAGGTTAGACCAAATCTTGCACACTATTTGAATGTGTAGAAAATTTTCCCTGGCATTCGTTGCCATTGGTACCTCCTCGGTATGGGCCGCAAGGCCTTTTGAGGTACTTCTTTTCCTTGTAACTCTCTCTCTCTCTGATCACAACGCATCCCATCAGAGGTCTTCAGCAGGGATATTGGCAATGTATCCATATAACGTTAATAATAATCGAAACTCCGCTAAAATATACTCTCTGCCTTCCGCTTTATCCCAAATCCTTTTCTCTTAGTAACCTCTTAATACAAACAAATCTATCATATTTTGTGACTTTTTAACTCTGGTAGGATTCAATTCCATTCCTATAGTGTAAGAGATACTTAAATTCATGTGTATATTATGCCATATGATGTGCGTTATAAATAATCATTTTTAAATAGTAGGAGCGTTCAAGGTCATCTGTAATAATCTATAGACTACCCCTCAAGCCCACTCTCAACACTTAGATTCCCCTAAGACACAGGCGTCTTCAAGTAACATGAATGCGTAGAAATCTAAGGTGTTAGATTCCATATTATATAATTTATGTGCTAGGTTTAAGAACGCTTGCATTGAAGAATGGAAGGAAGGGACAGTAAAAGCGATAATAGGTTTAATGAAGGAAGTGGAATGAGGATGGAGGTAAGCGTTGCTATGTCGAAGGAAACGAGGTTGGGTGGGGAATTACGAAGGGAGCAGGAAAGGGAGAGAGGGGGCTAAAATGAACGCGGGGATGTGTTAAGGGAGAGGAGAGAAATTCATATGAAATGCTAAACACAAACTCAAATATTTATTTTAATGCCCTAGACCTAGAAAAACAAAGAGCAAAATACCTTAAACTAACAATGACTTGACAGAAACAGAAGAGTCTGGTCTCAGACGCACTGATAGGTTTAACGTATGTGGCTAGAAGCCGCCACTCAGAATTATCACTACTACCTAAGTCATAATAAGGTTATTTACTATGACAGAGTAGTCATGTGTAGTTATGGAAATAAAATATGATTATACTGTTGATGGCTGACTATATTCAGTTGGGGTATAAACTATTGCTGACAATCTTTGGATACTTGGCTTTTAAGACGAATTTTTTATGCATTTGTTCAACAAAGTAGGAAATTAGCTGTTTATTATTACCATTCGAAGGGTTGGTACCCTTCACAACCGAAATCAATTTCAGAAGGTGTGCATGGTATCCTCATTTCCTTTATCGTCCCAGCACGCTTCACATAAGCCATTTACACAAAGATGGAAAGGCCGTCTGTGCACCACGAGACGACCCAGGCAATGCGGGGAGCAATGGTGACATTGCATGAATATGGTGTGCCAATAATAGAAATATCAAGACGACTAGACGTTCATCGAAGCACTGTGGAACGGTGGATTCATCGGTATGAAGCAGAAAACTGAATCGCTACTTTGCCGAGGTCTGGTCCTCCGCGTTCAACATCTCAAGAGGAAGATGCTGCGATTGTTAATCATGCCAGAGAGCATCCGTTTGTTATTTACAGACACCTGAACCTTCGTTGTAGCGCAAATACAGTGAACAACAGACTTCACGATGCAGGATATTTTTCTCGCCGTCCAGCTATAAAACCTGCATTGTCGATTGAGCATAGAGAGGCGCGGATGGGATTTGCCTTGCAATACTTGCCGCAGGAATAAGAATTCTGGAGAAAAGTTGTGTACTGTGACGAAAAAACATTTTCAACAGATAGTCATGGTTCCCTGCATTGTTGGAGGCACCGCGGAAAACGCTATGAAGGAGGAAGTGTTTTCCCGAGCAAACGTAGTGGTCACATCAATCTCGGTGTGTTGGGCTGGATGTCTGGCTATGGTGTCGGAGAATTGACTCAAGTAGATGGACGCTTTACTGGACAGCAATATTGCCAGATACTGGAATAGGTGCTGCTACCCAGTGTTCGTGCGTATCTGATTCCAGCGCCGGAACCATTTTACTTAATGGAAGATAACAGTCCCATTCATAGGAGTAACGTTGTGAGAGCGTGGTACGAAGATCACCCAGAGATTATTAATCTAATTCTGCCACCACGTTCTCCTGATATGAATCCGATTGAAAACCTTTGGGCAATAATGATTAACGAATGGGAGCAACGCAATGAAAGAACATTTGAAGCACTTTTAGCTCACACGAGGAATAGTTGGGAGAGATTACGCCGAACACCAAACATTCCCTACAATCTGGCCTCTTCTATGCCGCAACGATTGCAAGAAATTATTGATGCCGAGGAAACTATACGAAATACTGATGTTAAAGCCATGACGTAAATGTGTATCGAATATATATTTATGTTAATATAGAATTTTATTATATTTTTATGTTTGACATCTATAAAAGTATATATTGTGACCATGAAAGAACTTTAATTCTCTTAGTTAGAATCTTTTCTTGTAATGTCTACGCTCGTGGAGATGATAATATATGCATTGTTGAAACAAACTATAGAAGGTAATAGTTTCAGAAAAAAATAAAAACTGGCAACATCGAGGCATCACATGTTTATGGGAATTGTCATATGATATGCTACCAATAAACTCATATAATACTGTATACAGTATACTATATTACGTAAGTAATTACGATGAATAAATCAAATGCAAATTTCTCTGATTCACGGCCCACCAGTCTTGCTTTAGACTAATGACTTTCATAAGATGGAATAGGTTACCATTTAAAACAATGGATAAACTATCTATTAGTGAGACGACCGTGACTTCCTCGAAATGCGAGCGCGTGAGAGGTTCGCTGAGGAATTTGGTCATTAGATTCTTCACGTTGGATATGTATCACAAACAACAATATTGACAACAATTCCCAACAATTACTTAATATCAATAATTGCATTTGAGCAAATAATTTAGACCTGCGTCAAAATAACTTAGGTATCATGCCATGATTTGGGATATTGCCGAATTAGTCGTTCTCTATAGTCTACAGTATATATTGAGACGGTATAATGTAATGCCCAGCTAATATTATGATGATTAGGATTACTCCATAACCATCCCAACATCCTGAAACTTGGTCATTCTGCTTCTTAATCATTTGTATTTTAAACACTAAAATGTAGCAGAAGTGACGTAATAATGGACGTCACTGATTGGGTTAGAGCAGTTATGTGCACCAATCCGAACACACCTCCGCTGCCATAAGGACTGCCCATTTTATACCTAACAGACGAGCTTGGGACGAGACAGAGGCGTGAAGACTTCTTGTAAGTACTATACATAGGAACCTTCCTGTCTTCTAGTTTTATAAATAAAATATTGTGGTTCACTCTATCATATTCCTTACTTATATCTAGGAAACAGCTATAAATAGTTGAATTACTGTCATTGTATTTAGATATTGTTTCTTTAAGTACATAGATACACAGTAGGGTGGGGCGAAACGCAATTGTTTGTGGAATATTTATTTGCTTCACCTATAATTTGCTGTATTGGGTTCTATAGATGACATAAAGTGATATAAAAGAAAAATCAATTTTGCCCTACTTGCGCATTTTTTCGGAAAAAACAAACAAAATGGCCGCTAGTCAAATATATAAATGCTTATAACTTGAAAGATATGCATCCAATTCAAAGACACTATAGAATAAAAATGATTCGAAATAAAAAATTACATTAGAGAGTGCCCTTTTATAAATTATTTTCTCAATTTTAAATTTTATCAAAATTTACCTCGGTAAATATCACAAATAAATCACTTTTTTCTAAATAAATGAAAAATTCTTTGATGACCAAAGTATATTACTTTGACAATAGTTAATAACCTTATATAATTTTGAATATTCAAACTATAATCTACAACAACACTAATCAACGAGAGAAATTATTGACATTTTATTACCACAATTGCAGAAACATAATCAATACACTTCCAAAAAGATCCATTTTCAAAAATCGTGAAGTGTTTGCTTTTATGAAATTTTGGTGAATTATTTCAGTCTGTAATTAAAAGCTAATTGTCAAAAAGTGAAGTCATTTCTTTCTTGGTTTCCATACATGGCAGCAATGAACGAGACCTAATTCTTACTCTTATAATTCCATCACGGGATTCTTGGGAATATACAGATGAGGCCGCATCGGTGACAAGTTTTATTGCCCTCTCAACACTTTGCGAATGAAGTGGATAATTGGGTAGGCACAGTTTTTTAACCCTAAGTGCATTGAGTTCAATATTTGTGAGAACCATAGTGAGGGGAGGTTGTCAGCATTTCTTTTGACCAGTAAATAATATCATCCCATGCGTTTGCGTTGAAATTTATTTTAGGAACCTTAACCCTTTAATGCTCAGTGTGAGAAATTTTCATCGTTAACTTTGGAAGCAATTTTAGACCTTATTTATAAGGTTATAAGGACGATTTTTGCATCAACTGATTCCGCCTACTTTTCGACTTAATTTGGGTATGAAAGGGTTAAATTCTCTGATTTTGGGCACATTTTCCGTCTTTGTTCTAATGTTCATGAAATCAACTGCTTTCGTTTTAGTTCTGATGTATCTGATAACATTGCTATCAGGACATTTTCACAATGAGCAAAATATGCGTGTCTAGCAAAGTAAGGCTTTGTTCCTTGCGAACTGACTGAAGATCACAAAGCCCAAAGAAAAGAAATTGCTTTTGAGTCGTTGGTTCGATACGAGACAGAAGGGGATGACTTCCTTTCAAGAATTGTGACTGGGGATGAGACTTAGGTACACCACTTTGAACCTGAAAGAAAACGCAAATCCATGGAGTGGCATCACGCAGACTCCCCATGCAAGTAAAAGCTCAAAATGGCTCCCTCTGCAGGAAAGGTGGCCACCATCTTCTGGGACATGAAAGGGGTGATTCTGGTGAACATTATGAAGAAAGAACAAACAATCAACTCGGAGACAATTTGCTACCCTACGGAGACTCCAGAGACGTATAAAGCGAGTTCGACGGAGGAGAAAACTGGAAGACGTCCTTCTTTTGCACGATAACGCAAGACCACACAACAGGTTGCAAACAAGAGAGGCCATCACAAAAAATGCGCTTGACTGTGTTACCCCACTCTCCATACAGCCCGGATCTGGCACCTTCAGACTTCCATTTGTTTGGGCCAATTAAGGATGCTATTCGTGGAAGAAGGCTTCAGAGTGACGATGAGGTTGTTGAGGTTAAGAGGTAGTTCCAGTGGAACCCAGCAGACTTTTACCAGCAAGGAATAAAGACCTTTGTTTCGAGTTGGAGGAAAGCCGTAGAAAAGGATGGAAACTACGTGGAAAAATAAAAACTTATAAAAAAGGTATGTAACTACTTGTGTACAAAATTTATGGAAGTTAGAAGGAAACTTGGAAAGAAAAAAAAAAGGTGGGGCAAAATATATTCAGTGGCTTCGTATATACTGTATATGTACACTTGCCTTCAAATGGTTCGAAAAGAATATACTTACAATATACATATGAAAAACTTCGTTTGTAAGTGTGTGCGCATGCGTGAGAGTGTGAGACTCGCTCAAAATTATTAATAATAACAACACCTGACGAGGTGTACATCTGAATACACGAAAGACTTTTGAATAATTTTTATTTTTCCTTGTGGGTTTGCATCATTCATTCATTTCACGTGTTTAATTGTGAAATTCATCATATATATATATATATATATATATATATATATATCTATATATATTATATATATATATATATATATTATATATATATATATATATATATATATATATATATAATATATATATATATATATATATATTATATATATATATATATAAATATATTATATATATATATATTATATTATATATATTATATATATATATATATATTATGTATATATATATATATATATATATATATATATATATATAATATTTAGGAGAAATCCAATGACAAGGAGAAATGTAAATGCCATGAAAAGTCTTCTTTAATGCGCAACGTTTCGAGCAATACGCTCATCTTCAGGCTGTATAATAACAATGTGAAATTAAAATCAATAATTGAATGAAAAACAAGACAAAGAAAATTTCTATAACCTATTCATAAAGGCAAATTTTAAAAGACTGAGAAAAGAGGGTTAAATTCTAAGTTATACAGATTTACATATAAAATTAAGAAGCTATTTTTAAATACATATAGTAAATGTGAAATTAATACACTGGAAAAATTAACAATAGTACACTGGAATAATGAAACTAACTAACCTTTCACTGCAATTTCCGAGGCTAAACTGATTTAAGCAGAGGCAAAACGAGAAAACAAAAGATGGCGAGGGCGATTGGGGAAGGGGGGATTATAAGGAATTGGGGAAGGAGGAGGGATTATAAGAAGTTTAAAGGGACAGCTGGTGAGTCAACATTTAGCGTAGGGGTCAAAGTTTTAATGTAAAGCGATTCCAAAATTCTAAGTGAGTTGGGACAAGTATTACAACCAAGAATTTTAAAATTGTCTAAAGTGACATCAGTTTTACATTTTATACTGTGTTCCCGAATACTAGAAACTTCTTTAGTTTTTAAAATTTTACCTGTTCGGCCACTTATTCCCATATGCGAATAAAATCTAGCCCTGAGAGAGCGAACAGTGCTGCCAATGTAATTCCCAAGGAGACACCTAGGGCAGGTAAATAAATATACAACACCGCTACGCAACGAGTCAGGGGTTCGATCCTTCGCTGAGAAAAAGCTACCTAAAGACGCTTTATTAATAAATATGATGCGGAAATCAGTATGATAAAAAATTTCCTTAACAACTTTGTAAATTTAAGCTTAAATTCCTTATTCAAAGGACCCATTTCAGGTACCAAGAAATATTTTATATCCTTCGGCACTGTAATACAAGGAAGTTGAGGGCTATAAACATTATTTAAGAAGGATCTAATTAGTTTGTCTACATATTGAACAGGAAAACTATTATTGGTAAAGTATGATCTTAGATTATTAAATTCATCATTAAGTAAGGTAAAACTAGAGGTCAAATTATATCCTCTGAACGGAGAGTTTTTAATACAAGACATCTTATAGTTGAAATCAGTAAAACTAAAAAAATTCATGCCCAAACCAGTGAAAGTGGGTTTCCTGTAAACTGATGTAGTAACAGAATCACCGTTTTTCGAAATTAAAAGATCTAAAAAGGGGAGGGAGCCATTTTGCTCAGTTTCCATTGTATACGTTATATTGGGTGCAAAGAATTTAGGAAGTTAAAGAATTGTTGCGCTTGTACCGCATTATCAAAGACAGCTATCGAATCATCAACGAAGCGTCGATAGAAAATTGGCTTGAGATGAGTGGGAGATTGTCTAAAAATTACACTTTCTAAATGAGTCATAAAAAAATCAGCTGCTAACGGTCCGACAGGTGATCCCATCCCTACACCATCAATTTGTTGGTAAACCTTATTGTTGAAAGTAAAATAGCATTGTTTGAAGACCAATTCTAAAAGTTCCTTAAAATGAGACAATGAAAAACCATGAAAAATATCAACCGAGCTAAAACCCTATCTAAAATAATGGCAATAGTTTCAGATACAGGTACATTTGTGAAAAGCGACTTTACTTTAATTCAAACGAGTTATTTATAGTGTAAGAATTTTGGAATCGCTTTACATTAAAACATTGACCCCTACGCTAAATGTTGACTCATCAGCTGTCCCTTTAAACTTCTTATAATCCCTCCTCCTTCCCCAATTCCTTATAATCCCCCTTCCCCAATCGCCCTCGCCATCTTTTGTTTTCTCGTTTTGCCTCTGCTTAAATCAGTTTTAGCCTCGGAAATTGCAGTGAAAGGTTAGTTAGTTTCATTATTCCAGTGTACTATTGTTAATTTTTCCAGTGTATTAATTTCACATTTACTATATGTATTTAAAAATAGCTTCTTAATTTTATATGTAAATCTGTATAACTTAGAATTTAACCCTCTTTTTCTCAGTCTTTTAAAATTTGCCTTTATGAATAGGTTATAGAAATTTTCTTTGTCTTGTTTTTCATTCAATTATTGATTTTAATTTCACATTGTTATTATACAGCCTGAAGATGAGCGTATTGCTCGAAACGTTGCGCATTAAAGAAGACTTTTCATGGCATTTACATTTCTCCTTGTCATTGGATTTCTCCTAAATATTAATTGAAGCTCTGTAGAAGCAACCCGCATGATTATATATATATATATATATATATATATATATATATATATATATATATATATATATATATATTATATATATATTCGAGGACAGCTCGAGGAATTCTGTGGGAGAAACCCTCGTCGTAGGCGCCGTTACTGCTACCCTGGTGCAAGGGTGGAGGATATAACTAATAGTGTTGACCATTTACAGATGGTACCTCCGAGGAACAACGTATGTTATTCATGTCGGTACTAATAACGTTTTAAATTCTAGATCGGAAGAACTGCTGGCTAGGTACAGGGACTTACTAGAGCGATTAAAGGAAAAAACATAAGATTGTTTTAACATGGTATACTTCCTCGAATTATCCATCGTAACGATTTCTCCACAGCAAGGCGAACTATATTAACAATAACCTAAAGTCTCTTTGCCAACAGGAAGGTGCATTTTGAGAATTTTTGGAACAGTTTCTGCGGCAGGAGGGACTTGTTCCTCGAGATGGACTTCATCTTAATGACGTAGGAGCTGCGCGTTTAGGAAGACTATTCATAAATACTGTCTCTTTCTTTTCAGGCTCCCGTAACTCGAACGGTCCCAGCGTAAATTCCACAAATTTCCCCGCGCTCGTGAAGTTGTCGCAATTCAAACAATTTGAAGGTTCAATCCTTAAATGCTCGTAGCCTACGAAATAAAATAAATGAATTTTTCTCCTTAATTGCTTGTAAAGTCTATGATTTAATTGCGATAATGATCTTGGCTTAGCACTGAAACACGTGACTTTGTAGGGGAATATCAATTAAAGGTTATAGACTTTTTGTTAAAAACAGATA
>JAJOZX010012906.1:0-102009 GCA_023014485.1 Bathynomus jamesi | reverse complement strand
CATATGTTGTTAGTAATAAGTGTATTTTAGTATTGGACTGGATGCTTCAAAAGAAAAAAGTCTCCAGATTTGCAAAGCCTCAATTTCACTGTAATTAGTCACAAAAAACACGAATTAGGCATCATTTTAAAGATTCACATTAATGCCTGTGATCACTTTAACAACATATAACCTGTTTATTCAGCTTCACTTGAGGCACCACGCAGATTGTCTCACATTCCTGCAGGTGATAACATTCTGCATTATCAGTGGATATATCCCGAGCGGAATTCCTGCAGAAAGGGCGCGAATCCTTTCTTTTGAGTGTTAGAATACCTCGTAGATTTTGGCGCCAGAAACACATTATCCCCAAGACAAAAAATCATTTGAAGTCGCGTCTAGGGAATACGAAAACAATGTTACACTATTGCACATTCAAATAATCCTCTCTCCTAAGTTGGTTTCCAATAAATTTTAACTGTCGCCTGCGCGAGAAAGAAGCTAGGAGAACATGATCTGCATGGAAAGGAGTTTGACTCAGTATGACTGCATTTTCTCCGTCATCTTCAAAAGCCAAGGATAAACAAGTGAGGTAATGTTACCTTACATCAGATTAGATTGTGACCTCTTCTGATCGTTTTTTCAACAACATTAATATAAAAGTTCATCCTTCTCCAAAATCTAATGTTTTGTCATTTTTTCAAGAAATCATACTCTTTTTTTTACGTTTCCCTGACAGCCACCTTACAAATAACGTTCTCCGACTTCTCTGTTCACGCTTGAGTTAGCATTCTACACACACACACACACACACACACACACACACACACATAATTACGTACACATTCGCACATAAACAAACATACACTGCTTAAAATATTCTATTAAATACAAAACAAATTAAATTCCTTCCCTTGAAAAATATTTGCCTAAATTCTTGAATTGAAAGTGCGAATGAAATGAAAGCTGAAAAATCTGCAGGTCAGGTCAAAACGTGGATGCAAGGCCGCGATACTTAATTAAGATTCCTCAGATAGATTTTCGTTTATTTTTTATGCGTAAAATTAATGTTACGCCATTCTTCGTAATTTCAAGCGTGTTCGTCCCATCATAGACGAGCAATGGAATGGGATACCTCCTTAATTAGTCTTTCACCAGTCTCCATGTACAGGAAGTAATCTGCCTCACAGCTATAATTAGGAATGAGAAACTATAATGAAAGCTATTTTCATTTTTCCTGTTTCACGTCTGTGTTTAAGGAAATATCTTACAGTAGTTCATAATATATTAAGGCTTTTTAACTTTACATCTATCTCTCTATCTATCTATCTATCTATCTACACACACACACACACACACACACACACTGTGTGTGTGTGTGTGTGTGTGTGTGTGCAGTATGTATGTATGTATGCAATATGTGTGTGTCTGTATGCTATGTGTATCACTTAATCGAAATTTTTGTGTAATTTAGCGTTGGAAAGTCTCGTTCATTTAAGCTTCTAGTGTAACAATTTATAAATTGAATCTTAAGCTATATTCTAAGTTTATCCCTTTATAAAAAGTGTAATTTATTTGACCGACAGGAACTAAGGAGAAATATATATTGAGCTTTATCTCGAGAGAGAGAGAGAGAGAGAGAGAGAGAGAGAGAGAGAGAGAGAGAGAGAGAGAGAGGAGCAGTTTCTCTCACCTTATCTGAATAAACATACAATGTGTCCTTTCAAACAGAAATGATATATCACCACCAAAATCAATTTAGAATATTTTTAGTATCGATTATAGTTTCAAGCTAAAAAACGAGTGTACTACGTTGTAGAACTAAAAGATAAAATATATCTCAGGGTTCTTTTTTAGTGAAATCACTAATTCCAAAAAGGGGAATAAACATTAATTAATATGAATGTTCAATTTCACGACTGAAAAATCAGAGACTTCGTAACTGTAGAAGATGAATTACCTCATAATTTCCATACACCTTCTTCATATAGTTTATATAAAAGTATTGTACTTGTACTTGATTTGTAATTTTATGAACAATGTCAATATAGAACTCTAATGATGTTGATGTCAATCAGCTGGTTTAAAAAAAATTCTTGATATGGGATGAATTTCTAAAATAATGGATATCAAGAATCTAAAATAAAATTCGTGATGTCCAATGGATATCAAGAAATTGCCAGTTCCTCTGCTGATCTATCATGATGTTGTTGATGTCCATCAACTGAGTTACCATAAAATCTTTACACAGCAAAACTAGTAGAATTCAAAAGAGATCTGGTTTTATATATAAATCCACGTAAATCCCATTAAATGACATCTTTTTAACAACGTTTATAAATTAACATGACCTCAAAAGCGAATTACTTTGGAAAATTCAAAGAAATAACGAAAAACTTTGACAAAAGTTATATTAATATAATTCCATAGAAGAATGAGACTTTTAATATAACTTTTCTTCTATATTAAGTCTGTTGAGAGGTTGAAAAGAACTCTTCAAGAGGAATAAGAAGACTTTTGGTGAAAAACTAATATTTGCGAAAAGGAATTTCTATTCTGATATGTGAATGCGAGAAGGAGCATATAAGATTAGTGTTCAGAATGATATTATATATTATATTATTTCATGCTATACAAAGAAAAAGAGTAGTGCTAACTCAAAACACTAAGCATTATACGAGTATATACACTCTTGTACATATTAATTGCATCACGTAGACAAATTATCAAACATACACCGCTTTAAGCCTAAATATATTCTAGCATTGATGCTATGATCCAGGTAGTGTTTTGTCATACAGAACATGAGTACCAGCTACTAATTAACGATAAGGTCGACTGTGCATGCGCACCGACAGCCAATTGACGACAAGTTCCACAAGACCAACTATATGGCACCTTCAGTGCCCATCCGATCTTCATACTAGCGGAACATTAGGTATCAAGGTAGGTCATGGATGTGATTCCTCGAAGGCGTTCTAAAATAACTACCTTGGCTGATCACTAGGGCGGAGTGAAAAACTTATTTTTCGAATTTTCAAATTGGCTAGTGTGGAAAATGTGTGGAGTAGTGAGGAAATAAGCTGGCATAAATTTAAAATCATAACATTAATATCTTCAGGTGCCACAATGACCTTCAATATTGAAAAAAATTGAAAAAAGCAGATTTTAACCAATAATTACAGAAGAGTCCACGATGCACAATAGACAAGAATTTATTCACACTTGTATAAAAATAGCTCAGTCAACCTTTAAAAAAAGGTTCTATTCTCTAAAAACAGTTTTCTATAGTCAGCTCACTCAGCTGTCACGTGAGTACCTCGGTTCAGTGTAGCTGTCGCTCTCGTAGCAGGTGGGTGTTCTGTTGTTGGCGTTACTCAGATAGTCTAAACTATATTTCTTATATATTTTGCATTTCTGTATTGTGTTGCCCTAAGTTTGCCATGTACTATTAACTGAAATTAACGTATAATTGATATTAGCTCTTTCTTTTTCAGATTTGTATACTTTCAAAATGTCTCGAGTTTGTGCAAAATCAACCAGGGCCTCAACTGAGTGCCCCATGTTTGGTATGGGGGAAGATTTGTGGCACAGGAATCTTCCTACATACGAAGGAGTTTTTAAATATTACTTGTTTGTAAGAAACGATTTGAAACAGAATACTAATAAAGATCCTTCAATATCTCAAATATTAGAACAAGTTGTTGATAAATTGAAAACAATTTGGGAAAGTGCTTCCGTCCCAATTCTGTCAGACAGGCGAATTGAAACAATGTTCAGAAGCTACCACGAAAAGTATCGTGTCATTATGAAGCCATACCAAAGCAGAAAAATTCTGAAGCTTACAAAGCAAAGATTGATATGTTCAAAAAAGAAGCACACACGAAACTTTTTGACATTGCAGCGTGCAAGTGCAAAGTACTAACACAATGTTCTTGTCCCAAAGAAAAAACGGTTCCAAAGGAAGAAGTGACGTTCCTCTTAGATCAAAGGAGTGAAAGAAAACTGTTTATTAATAGAGTAGATATTACACTCTCAAAAAAAAGCATCTACGTTGCTAAGAAAGCAAAAAGAAGCTGTGAGGCTCACCAAAGAATCTTCACAGGAGAAATTGCAGGATACAAATGTTGAATTATCATCATCGACATCAAACAGTGAAAGTGAATCTGGCGAAATATCAGACGATACATTTCCAGAGCCAGTTAGCTCGAAGAGAAAGCTCGAACAACCTGAAGAACAATTATTCAAGAAAAGGAAAACTACAAATCTACCTTCAGTGGCTACTGCTTGTGACAGGACTGCAGTTTCAGATCGAGCTGCAGCATTCATTGTTAGTGCAGTATTGCAAGATATTGGAGAAGTTTCTATTGACAACACATCTGAAGTAGTGGATAGGAGTAAAATCAGAAGAGAAAGACAAAAGAAGAGATCAGAAATTATGAAAGATCAAAATCAGGTCCCAATCAGAGGAATCTATTTTGATGGTTGAAAAGATTCTACACTCTTCCAAGAAAAAAAAGAGTCCAAAGTATATCAGAAGAAGGTAACAGAAGAACATATCACTTTAGTGAGAGAACCTGGTTCAGATTATTTGGGCCATTATTCTGTGAATTCTGGATCAGCTGAAGAAATATGTAAAGGAATGTTTGAGTATATTGGAAATAATGACATGAACATGGAAAACCTTGTTGCCATTGGATGCGATGGTGCAGCAGTCAACACTGGAGAAAAGGGAGGCGTTATAAGGCTTATAGAATTGAAGCTGAAGAAGCCAGTTCAACATTTAGTGTGCCAGCTCCATGCCAATGAATTGCCATTACGCCATTTAGTTGCAAAGCTGGATGGAAAAACATCTGGCCCCCGCGGATTCACCGGTCCTATTGGCAGGGAATTACAGTAGAGAACTGTGAGTCTTCCTATTGTCGAGTTTGAAAGGATTGATGCTGAGGAACCAACTGTAGACTGTGAAGATCTTAGCACCGACCAAAAATATCTAATTGATATTCATCAGGCCATAACAAAGGGATATTGCTCTCCAGATCTTGCTCATCGTAGTCCAGGCAAAATGGCACATTCACGATGGCTGACTACAGCAAATCGTTTGCTTCGTCTATACGTTTCAACTGTAAGTCCATCTGAGAACCTCATGAACATTGCTTCTTTTATAATGAAGGTCTACATCCCAATGTGGTTTTCTATTAAGCAAAGTACGTCTTTTGTCAATGGCTCAAAACATGTTTTCAAAACTATTGAACTAACAAGAACACTGAATGACGAAGTAAAGGATATTGTAAACCCTGTCATACAAAGAAATGCATTTTTTGCAAATCCAGAAAATATTCTAGCATCAATGATTCATGATGACCGCAGCGCCATAAGAGAATTAGCGTGGAGGCGAATAAAGAAAGCAAGGCAAACAAACAAGGAAAAAGTTGTGAGGCGTTTCACAGTACCTGTTATTCAATTTGAAGCTACTGATTATACTGATTTAATTAATTGGCAAAAATGCATTGTCACTGAACCACCTGTGACAAGACACCTGACAGAAAATGAGATTGAAGAATTCATAGAAAACAAGAGTACCCCTCCATTCGAGAAATTCCCTTGTCATACACAAGTAGTAGAAACAATGGTAAAATTAGTGACTGAAGCATCATCAAAAGTATTTGGATTGAACGCGCGAGATGGCTTCATAAGATCAACACTTCAGTCACGTAAAAAAATGCCATCATTCGAAAGTAAAGCTGAATATAAAGTTTAAATAAAACGTTAATAGAAAAAAACATGCGCAAGGATGGGTGGTTGGGAGGGCATGGGTGGAGCTCGACACGCAGCCACCTCCTCGTGGTGAGTTCTGGATTATTTAGATCATTAATCAAAAGAACATTGATCTAAATAAACTAAGAGCTGCGTAATTCAGTAACTATTTTGGTAATTGGAACACTTAATATATAATAATAACAAGTAAGTTTCAGTTATTGTACTAATGCAGAATATAAGAAAATCATTATATTTCACTTTTTTCGACGGCTTTGTGGCACCTGAAGATATAATTTCGCAGGACTAATATTTATGCACAGTCATTATCTATAGCACCCACATATTTTCCGCACTAGCCATATTTGAATTTCGAAAAAAAGTTTAAAAACCTCATTTTCGATCCGCCCTACTGATCACACTCCAAACAGCCAGAGGGGAGATCGCGAAAATTTGTGGGATTAATCAGAGAACAGTGTCCAGAATCTTGAAGAAACGTGAATCATCTGGGAGCACATTACCCAGACGAAGAGGCAAATGTGAAAGAAAACGAAAAACAACCGCTCGTGATGATCGATGTTTTCTCCGTCAAAGTAAAAAGGATCCTTGGAAGACCAACGATGCCTTAGGAAAAGATCTTTCTGTCGTTGGGAGTAACAGTTAGCTCAAGCACTGTCCGCCGCCGTTTGATTGCAAGAGGAAGATTCGCGAAGTCAGCACGTTCGTCGATCGGTAGGTAAATCATTGAGAGAACGTCATTTTAGTCGAGTAGCCAGAGACTATTTGGATGACCATTTCCCTGATAAATGGATAGGTCGTGGAGGGCCCATTGCGTGGCCTGCTCGCTCTCCGGACCTGAATCCACTCGATTTTTACCTGTGGAGTCATCTGAAATCCATCGTTTACGTGATACCCACTGACACCGTTGTTATTTTGAGCACTTCCTTTAAAGGTAAGGCGGATACTTACTGGAACACATAACGGGCTGTAACTCGGAAACAAAGCGATTTCGGGCATATGTTTATATAAACTTTTTTCATTGATTTCAGGTCCTGAATCCATCCTGAAAGTGCGTCCCACATGTTATGAAACACCCTGTATCTATCTATCTATCTATCTATCTATCTATATATAGAGGCCAACTGGACCTCTCAGAGACGTATTCCAAAACACCTTAGCAACACTCGACAAAGATGACGTCATAACAAGCAAGACTAAGATGACGTCACATCGCGAGGTTTCACTCAAGGCATGAGGACATGCCTTGTCTATCGCCTCTCAACTTCGTTACAGGGACATCAGGACGCCTCATACCTTCACCTCAACGTCTCGTTCTTCGAACACCAACTAGTGACCCACGAGCTACCACCATGTGAACATCATTCGTGCAAGGCCTCATTGGCCTTTTAATATCACTCAATTAACTTTATATAAAGAATCTATCAATGTGCCGCGCTTTATTAATTGTCATATTGTAAGCATTAATTCAAGTGTACACATTACAGTATTTCCAATGTAAACAATCAGCAATAACCAATACTGTCGTTTTCATTAATCAATTTATTTTGTGTTAAGTCAGGGGTCACCAACCTTTTTTTTGTTCACCGCCCATTTTTACGATTTTTTGAAAATTAAAAAAGCTTATCGCCCACCTTAGATCAAAAAGAATAAATCAGCATAATCGATAAAATAAATAATGAAATAAATGTTTAATTACCTTTAATGTGAGCGCTACCGCCCAGGTTGGTGACCCCTGTGTTAAATAAAAGAAGAAAACTCAATCTATCAATCAACCTGATTAATAACTTAATTAATAGCATTACTTTGATCTGAAAGATCTGGTGACCTCGGCCAAAGCATTCACTAATAACATTCACTTATAACCATTATCAATAACGGTAATTACCATCATTCTTTATAGTACTGATTTACGCATCAAACAATGGATACAATATATATATATATATATATATATATATATATATATATATATATATAATATATATATATATATATATATATATATATATACCGTCTGCCAAGAAAAAGGGTTCACTCTAAAAACACTCATGGAATCAACCTTTTTCAAACAATCAGTATGAAACTTATACTTGTAAAAGATATATAAAACATCTACCTGTAAACCAAATTTCAGTTCGAAGCTATCAAAAATAACGATTTATTAAATATTTCTCTAATAATACTACAACTGATACTCGACAAACTAATGAAAAATCCTTTATTTACATTTTCACTTTTGTAATTTCTAATATACGATTTTTTTTGCAGGATTATAAAATATAGTGAATATGCCATTTTCAGAGGACGATAAGAATATAATTAAGTATTAAAGACTAGAAAAAGGACGAACGAAACTACTCTCCGAATTCCCCAACAAAGGGGAGCCATTATCTTGGCTCGTCACAGATCAAATGGAAAGAAGCTTAACTCAAGAGGTCTTAAAGGACGTGTTGCAGCAAAAAAGCCACTTTTAAGGAATGGAAATAAAGAGAAGAGAAGAAAATATGCTTTGGCGCACAAGTATTGGACATCTGAGACCTACTGAGTTAAGCTTCCTTCGTACAGAAGAGGGATCAACTGAGACACCTGTTGTTTTTTCGAGATCTGCTGCAAGTGAAGTGCTGGATTTGCGTCTGTCTCGAAGGGAAGTAATCTTTAGATATTGTAGATCAGATGGAGAAAGCTTAGAGAGCCTCCCTGATCTAGGACGATCAGCTGAGGTTCCATTTGATCTGTGACGAGCCAAGGTTTTTTTACACCAGTTTTGAAAACACCTGTAGATTCACTTATTTTTCTTTGACCCAGTCCCTCACCATGCAAATGTATTATTTTATATCTAATCTCATCAGAAATTGCACGTTTCGCCATTTCTTAAGCCTGTGAAGGAAAAAGACAACATGAATTAGGATTATAATGAGAAGCGTTTTGGATAAATTTTTTTCAGAATTTAAGTGAATATGTCAATAATTTTAATTGTAAATATTGATATAACAATAGCTTCGAAGCATTTACTGCGGATCCATCATTAATAGTTCGCTAGATCTTTAACGACATGCGTTATAAGTAATATAATGAATCAACCCTCAAGTCCAATTTATGCAGACTAGAGGGTCATCCAGCTTATGCAAATTTATACACTTAAGTAATAACTTACTTACACGTTAATATGAACCAGAGGTTCTAGTTAATAGTTAATATGTATTTTAGTATCAAAACCAATTTTAATACGACAGATTATCTAATAGTTATCAGGTCGACAATGGTCTCTGACTTTTGCACGGTACTGTATATATATATATATATATATATATATATATTGTATATACGAGGTCTGTTCAAAAAGAATATGGACAGGATGTTTATTTTTTAGAATAAGGTCACACTTGGAGTTGTGACTGTTCTAAACATGTCTCTGCATGTCGAGACAAGTTGTTGTTGTTGGTTAGCCGATCAGCCCACCCTGATCGAGCAAGCCGGCAGCACGCAGGTAACCGATCGCCTTCTCCGGAGTGGACCAGAGGTTCAGCGCACCAGTGATGTTGTGTTGTGTTCTATGTTGTGCTAGAGCGGTACAGTCTGTCATAATGTGTTCAATTGTTTGTGGTGTGTCCTGGCACAGGTGGCAGGTGTCGTCTGTGGAGTTGTCTAGTCTGTGTTTATATGTCTGTAACTTGGGGTGATGTCCACATCGGAATCGTACTAAGTTAACTCGATCCGATCTGTTCAGGCTGATCTCTGACCTGTCAATGGGTGACGGCTTCGCACCTAGGACCGCATTCGGACCGAATCGTGTCAGTGCTTTGTTGGTTTGGTGTGTGTGTGTGTGTGTGTGTGTGTGTTTTCTGTACTGTGTGATGTCTGTGGGGCGTGGTATGGAATGGAGTATTTGGTTATAATGTCTCTCTGGTGTTACCTTAATGGTGCGAGGTGTTGGTGCATGATTGTGCGTGTAGTGGCAAGGGTATTGTGGGTTAGTTGTCGCTGCTGCCATGAATTGTGTTCCCTTCATGTCTAAATGTTCCCTAACTTTCGTATTTTTGTTTCTGTGTGCAGGTGTTGTTTGAGTACATCCTGTAATGATACGAAGTGTGTTGTTTTGTATTGTCTGTAAGGTGTTTATGTGTGTGTTTGAGATAATGGGTGCCCAGCACGGGCTAGCATAGTCCATAACTGAGCGAATATATTGTTTGTATATAAGTGATGTTGTTTCCTGCTGGTGTCCAAAGTTTGTGCCTGTTAGTACTCTAAGCGTGTTAAGTCTTGACGTACATTTGTTTATAATGTCCTGAATGTGGTTTGCAAAAGATAATGATGTGTTGTATGTGGCTCTAAGTATTTTGGTCCTGTGAGTTGTGGAATGTTGGTGTTGTTTAGTGTAATCTGTGGAGTTATCTGGTGTTCTTTTGTGTTGCTTGTTAGCAAGGTGATGGTTGATTTTGTGGGCACTGCTTTGAGTCTATTGTGTGTGAGCCAGTCTTGTATATTGTTTATGTATGTTTGTAGGTTATTTGTATCGACACCGATACAAATAACCTACAAACATACATACATAGAGTGATGTCATCTGCATATGATGATAAAGTAAGCTTGTTATCTATGGGTGTTGGAATGTCATGCATGTATAAGTTGAAGAGTGTTGGTGAGAGAACAGAGCCTTGAGGGACCCCGTTCGGAAAAAGCTTATTTTTGGATGACTTGCCATTAAATGTGACATGTGAGTATCTTCCTGAAAGATATTTGCTCAGCCACCTTTTGGTGTTATTGTGCATGTTTGTGTTGCGTATTTTGTTTATGAGAGGGAAGCGTGGGATAGCAGCAAATGCTTTACTAATGTCTATTGTTGCTAATAGTGTACGTTGAGCTGGTCGTCTGGAGTTGATGCCATCCATGATGTGCTGCGTGAGGTTAGTGAGTAATGTCGTCGTTGAATGGTGAGGTTTGAATCCATGTTGAGTAGGCGATAGTGGTATGTTTGAGATGGTGATTTGTAAGATTAGTCTTTCTGTTAGTTTGGAAGGTGTGCATAGTAAAGTAATGGGTTTATAGGAAGCTGGTTCTGTTGGATTTTTGTTTGGTTTGAGTAGTGTAATAATTTTACCTTGTTTCTATATGTCAGGAATAATACAGTGTTGGTATGAATATGTGCTGATATTTGTGAGAGCTAGTATTCCCTGTGGGCCCAAGTGTTTAAGGTGTATGTTAGATATGTCGTCTGGTCCAGTAGCTTCGAATTATTAATGCTTGTGATGATCTTGGTGGTCTGGTTTGTATTGAAGGCTGTAATGGTCGTGTCGAGTCTGTAGGTTTTTGTGTTGGCTGTTTGTCTGTCTGCGTGTTTCTGGTTGTTGTCTCTGTTTAAGTGACTTATCTTTGCGTAGTGATTAACTAGAATGTTAGCTTGTTGTGTATATGTTGGGATATTATTTTGGCTGCGACAGATAGCCCCGTGTGAGGTGTGAATGCCGCTGTTAGAGTGGGTAATGTTGTTTATAGTCTTGTATAGCCTGGATGTATCTGTGGAGTGGTTTAGTATTTGTCGAGATAAGGTGACTGATTGGGTTGCACTTCAGTGTGTAGCGTCAGTCCACTGTGGTGAGCCGATAAAGTTAAACGTGTTTTGTTTCGCGGCCATTTCTTACGATGTCGGAGAGTACAGTTTTATTTTTGATTGTGAAGGTGTTGTGCACCATGAATATCCTCCACTGGGGCAAACAATCAACAAGGAATTTTACAGTAAAGTTTTGAAACGTCTACGTGAAGCAGTTTGGAGGAAACGGCAAGGTTATATACTGTATATATATATATATATATATATACAGTATATATATAACCTTGGTTTAGCTTCCGCCCGAATTGTTTATTCTGACAAAGGTCAAGCTTGTCACTCTACCTTAGACCTATAGTTCAATGTGAAATCCGAACCACGCCCCACCAGCAGCCCAGCGTCTTAACCACTAGGCTACCCAGGGTACCCATTTTTCTACCAACCAATTTTTTTATTGTGTGAAAGGATGAACAGCTGGGTTTTGCTGCCCGGTCATCGGGTCTCGATCTCGGGGCCCCATGAATTTGTAGTCAGCGACGCTAACCACTGCACCACCATATACATGACCAAGAACAGACTGTACAGCACCCTCGCTTTGGAGATAGGACCAACATTTTGGACTCCCGACTTTCACTATTTATATTTATTGCTGAAATAGTTCAAAATTTGTTCTTCCACTCGCCAAAAACTACTTCATCAGACAAAAGTGTGAAAACCTATCAAATTCTAGTTCTTCTTCCTCTTTCTGTGACACAGCCAAAAAATTCTCAAACAATTTTACTTTTTTCCTTCCTCTTTTCCATTCTGACAGCTCAGTTGCCGTCTCTGTCTTTCATCTGGTACTTTTCCGTCCTGCTCGAAGTTCGCTCTCATTCAATCTGTCCCAAAGAGGGGTGACTGCTCTCAACCCTCCAACTATCGTCCAATTGCTTTGATTTCTTGCCTTTCTAAAGTTTTTAAAACTATCCTTAATTGAAGACTCTTAACCAGCTTTCTACTTACAATCTTCTTTCAGATCGTCAGTATGGGTTCCACAGGGGACTCTCTATTGGCAATCTTCTTGCATATCTCTCTCACTGTCATCCTCTTTTCGGGATTTCGGTGAAACCTCTGCTACTGCGTTAGACATTATGTATCTAACGTCTTTAATTAATAAAATCTGGCACAAATTCTTAATTTCCAAACTGCCCTCCTTCGGTTGCTATCCTTTTATCTGTGCCTTCATCTCTGATTTCCTTCTTATCGATATACAGTACAGCTGCGGTTGTCGATGGTCACTGTTCTTCTCTAAAGCTATTAACAATGGTGTTCCTCAGAGCTCTGTCTTGTCACCCAATCTCTTCCTTTTATTTATCAATGTTCTGTTAAGTCGCACAAACTGACCTATCCATTCTTATGCCAACTATTCCGCTCTTCACTTCTCCACCCGCTTCACAAAGCGTCCCTCTCAACGGTTACTTCACGCTTCGCGTAGGATGGCTATGGTGTACCTGACCTTTAATCTTTCTATTATCTCTGTTTGGGGCAGAGAGAAACTTGTGAGTTTCAAGTGCCTCAAAAATTCGGTTCTTTCATCTTTCTACTCGTCACAGTCTTCCACACGACTATCCCCTTACCTTCACTAATTCACAACTCAGTCCTTCCTTTTCTCTCAACATTCTTGGTTTCCTTTTCTCATGATCTTTTCTGTAAAGATCACTTATGCTCTCCTTCCAAAACAGTTTCTAAGAGGCTAGGGATGCTGTACCGCCCCCGCAGTTTCTTCACGCCACTCAGTTCCTGTCTCCGTACGGAGGTGTTGTCCGTCCCTGTATGGACTACACTTCTCATGTGTTGGGTGGCTCAAGCCACACAGCCGTACTTGACCGGGTGTAATCAAAGGCTTTTCGTCTCATCATTTCTCCGCCTCTTACTAACTGGCTTCAATCCTTCTCTCTTTGCTGCAGTGTTGCCTCACTCTCTTTACTATCGCTATTATAACGGACACTTCTCTTCTGAATTCTCGAACTGCATGCCTCCTCCTTTAAGGAGAGCATGCAGTACCAGACTTTTGACCATTCTCATCCTTTTTCTGTCCGACTCTCTAACGCAATAGTAAAATTGGTATTCTCATTCTTTTATTTACAGCACTCAAACAGTCAATTCTGGTACAACCTTCCTCAATCCATCTTTCCTTCTGTCTATGACCTCCAATCTTTCAGACGCAGTGTCCAAGCATTTCGAAAACTTTGTATCTCTATTTTGGATCTCTTCTACGAGGGTTGGCGTTTTAGCGGGCGTTCGCCCTTAGCCTCCACTTCTTGCATTATATATATATATATATATATATATATATATATATATATATATATATATACGGCAGCTAACCTACCTGTTCATCCTTCTGCACAATTAAAATTGGTTGGTAGATAAATGGGTATCCTGAGTAACCTAGTCGTTAAGACGCTGGGCTGCTAATCGGAAGGTCGTGAGAGCGAGTCTGGGGAAGGATTTTGTAATTTCTGACCGGCCGTGGTAAGTCGTGGTTCGGACTCCACGTTAAACTGTAAGTCTAAGGTGGAGCAACGAGCTTGACCTTCGTCAGAATGAACAATTCGGGCAGAAGCAAAACCAAGGTTAACGAAGGTTTTATATATATATATATATATATATATATATATATATGTGTGTGTGTGTGTGTGTGTGTGTGTGTGTGTGTGTGTATGTGTGTAGTACATTTTAATGAACGTATTGTGCATAAGAAAGAATGTTAAACACTTTTTCGATCGTGTCTCTTAAACTGGATCAATTATTTATCATTTTTTTATGTAAATGTTTTAAATTCCCAAAACGAATACAAAACTAATTCCATTTATCCGCGTCACCCTTTCATTCTTTTGATAACCAAAATCGGTTTTTGTCTTATCTTATATATATATATATATATATATATATATATATATATGTGTGTGTGTGTGTGTGTGTGTGTGTGTGTGTGTGTGTGGGTGTATGAATTAATTCTGTTTACAATGAATGGGGAAAATCAGATCATATTGTAAAGAAATGATTTATTGTGTTGGATTATGTTTATTATATAGTACAGAATAAATAGAATAAATAGAATAAATAAATAGAAATAGAAATAGAATATAAAATAAATTTATTTTCACTTCCTTCCATTACTCAGTCATTAATGAATTATTTGTCACGCAATTTTTTTTTATTTATTATATTTATTATTTTTTATTATATTAATTATTATAATTATTACATTTAATTAAATTGCCTTTATTATTCAGGCCCAATACAGTGCGTTCAATAAAGGACTAAATAATTTTATTTTTAATAACTATTTCTGTATCTTATTTACAATAACCATTTTTTATGCCAATAAAGTGTACACTCTGGGACACTTTTTTTTAATTAAAAATATTTTATTATAATCACCATTGTTTTCAATAATATAATTTGAACGTGCTCTAAAATTTTGAAAGGACCGGGATAAAATAATTTGTGTAATTCCATTTGTCACAGCTGTGATTTCATTTTATAGTGGATCAACTGTCCTTCGATTATTCCTGTAGACTTTGTCCTTTAAATAATCCAACAAAAAATAATCACAAGGTTTATGGACAGGGAAGTATGGGGACCAAGACCAGCCGTAAACAAATCTTTCTAGGTAACGGTTATAAATTACTTTAACCTACTGGACACTTTGGTGAACAATACTTTATTCGTGCGCGATAATAGCTATAAATTCCTTTAAAGTTGCATCGGCAGACTACGCGATGCTTACGAGGTTTAATTAACACTATGCAAATAAGCCTTTTAAGAAATACTCTTAGTATGCAAAGAATAAATATCTAAATGCAAAAAAACTTCTTTTTTCTACGTGAAGGTCAAAATATGATAATTAAAACCCACTCTAATAGACAGAGTTTATTTCCACAACAGTTTCGATGCCCACTGGCATCCTTTTCGGGTGGATACATTTTTCTGTATCCACCCGAAGAGGATGCCAGTGGGCATCGAAACTGTTGTGCAAATAAACTCTGTCTATTAGAGTGAATTTTAATTATAATAAATATCTAAAAAGACTATTACACAGTGAGACACCTTCTTACTTTAATAATAAAAGTTACATTACACATATTAGAATATTTAAAGCAAAATTTAATAAAGAGTAGATTTCAGGTGTAGGCTAAAGTGCCTGCCTTAAATACGGCACCCAGCACTCTCTACTTACAGAGTAAGACAAAACTGTTAGCTTCTCTTAGCCTAAGAACGCTATTATAAACTGAAATACGAGAGAACTACTCTGTATTTATACGACATTGACTATAATGATCATAGTGAAATATTTAAACTGTGATCAGTAACAATAATCAGCGAGGAGAGCCAGAAACTGGCACACGGCTCAAGCCAAACGAGTGTGGTTCATTTCAGCGCCACTTCCTAAATAATTATTGTTAACCAGCACCAACGGGAGTCAAACCCCCGACATCAGTGTCTTCACTTCGCTTATAGTGAAACGGTGTTACCCACTAACCCCCGGGCGCTGGCTTTCGACGTAGTACCTCTTCTACTAAATCCCAGAAATGCATAAGTACTGCGGGACACATCAGTTTAGTTGGAGTTGGAGTCTTTCACCTAACTCCTAGGAATAGTCAGAAAAGCTGCCTTCCGCGGGAGCTTCCGACCGCAGGTCGAGCTCACTTTATCATGCGAAGAATTTACAATGTCGGAAAATGTGAGAGGCTCGAAGGTCGAGATAAACTATTTCAGGTTTTACGGCGTTGTCGTAAACTTTTTCCTCAGTAAATTGTACTAAATATTTCATCTACCATTCTACTTTTTCCATTTTCTGAAAGATTACGCGATGCATAAATACTGGTAAATTACTTTAAAAACAGAAGGTGACGTATTTTTCGAAGTTGTTTATATCATATTTTGGGATTGATGTTTATTGCAGCATCAGTGGTCAACAATAAAGTTTATTAATGTTAAAACTTAGATTTCTAATTTTTACATTTAATGAAAGCATTATGTAATGTCAGATTCGGGTACTTTTGTTGTTGTTGTTGTTGTTGTTGTGTGTGTGTGTGTGTGTGTGTGTGTGTGTGTGTGTGTGAGAGAGAGAGAGAGAGAGAGAGAGAGAGAGAGAGAGAGAGAGAGAGAGAGAGAGAGAGAGAGAGAAAAAAAAACTTGTGTAATAATATATTACACTGTCCTAATTCATCACATAATTTTACTGCCTTCTTTAAATTAAAAAATAATTACCTCACTTAATTAAGGTAATGCAGGATCTTTTCCGTTTGACTTTTGACTGCCGCCATTGAAACATAATTAAACTCCAGCCTTCTTTAGTTAGCTTTATAAGGCTAACTAACAAAAATATCACGACCTAACCTAACCAATCGTCAAGGTCGTACAGTTGACCTAACGATTGGTTAGGTTAGGTCGTGATATTTTCGTTAGTTAGCCTTATAAGGCTAAGTAAAGAAGGCTGGGGGCACTCACCTATGGCGGCAGTCAAACGGAAAAGATCCGTAATGCAAATCAGCATTAACGAATGTGCAGTATATACTATTTAATTATTATTTGAATTAGGAATCCGAATTACTTTGAACATGTTGAGTGCCGATCAAAAGAAAAACTTCCATCCTTCTACAATAATTGTACTAAATTTCATGAAGGTAAATTAATCATTTGATTTTTAATTAACTTTTGAAAGCTCAATATAATTAAAGAATGAACCTCTGCAAATAACTTTCACTTAAGAATATTAAAATATTAATTTAAGTTAAGATTGGAATATTTCCTTCACTCTCATTGATCTGACTGAACTTTTGTAAAAAGTCAAACTGTATAGTCTTGATGAACAAAGTTATTCCTACAAGAACACACACACACACACACACACACACACACAAGCCCTATGTTCAAATAGCTAAAGCTTCTTAAGCTTCAAGTCCAGCACAAACTGAATACCTGCTCATAGATTCATGAAAAATGCGTCCTGCCAAAAGACTTTTTTGTGCACATAATAATAAATTTTAATAAGAACAGAAAAAGAATAACACAAAAAACGATTGGCGATAAAAATTCAAAGTTAAAAAACAGAAAATACTTGGCAGCAGTTTTTAACATGTACACTGAAAGACGAATTTTAATTAAGATATGGGAAATTGTTTCATCGAACAAGTGCCCTCAGGCGATGATAGTATTTTCATCAAACATCGATGCTTGATAAAATACTTTTGGGGAACTGATTCCTTGAGAATAATTTAATCGAAGTGGGTGGCACCATCTACTGGAGGAAATGTTAATTAAATACCATTTCAGTTTATGTTCATTAACCGAGTGTAATTACAGGCATATCAGTTTTATATTAATCAAGAACACCATGCTAACACGAATTAAAGTTTTAAGATAAAATACATTAGAAAAGAATTTACCTTACCTCAGTGAGAATCGAACCAATGTTACTGATAATTCACACTGTGCGAGCCACTGCGTTACCACTCGGTTACGAAATGCTAAGATATACTGGGTAAGTTTTGTATACTGTATACAGGGTTGGAGAAAAGTCTTTAAGGATTTTATACATACAACTATTTAGTTAACAACATTATACAGATAAGTGTTCAAATGATGAAACAAATCACACAAAAAGTCTATAATAATTTTATTTATACAAATATTTTGTTAAATTGTAATTTAATCTTCAAAGAGTTCTCCATCCGCTATCATACATTTGTGGATTATCTTTGTGAAACTCTTCATTCTTCTTCTGAACATATCGAGTGAGATCCTTTTCAGTTGTTCATCTATTCTGCGGCCAAGGACATTCACATTTGGATAGATGAAATCAAGAGTGTAGATTTTGTCACGCAAATAAGCCCAAAGCTAGAAATCACATGGGGTTAAATCAAGTGATCTGGCTGGTCACTCGATGGGATCTCGCCGCCCAAGCCATCTTCCTTCAACGTTCGTATCCAGAATCTCACGGGCAGCTGCAGAGTAGTGTGGCGGCGCGCCGTCATGTTGATAAAGCCAATTACTGCCAACGCCATCAGTAAACTGTGGCAAAATTTTCTCTCAATACTTGGCAATAGCTTTTTCCATTTATCGTATCTCTCGATATGTCAAAGGAAACGAGTCCTGAATAACCAATGCAAGCCCAAACTGTTAGAGTAGCCGTTTTAACGGGTTTACTCAATCGTATTTTGGGATTTTCTTTCCCCCAGTAGTGAACGTTGTGTTTGTTTCCTTTACTCGTTAAACCGAACACATATTCATCTAAAAATTTGATCTTTCGAAGCAAATCTGGATCACTTGAACTTTTGTCGCATTGTTTCAGCAAACTGTAGCCATCTATCAGAATCATCGTCGTATATATGCTGAGAATAAATGGGTTTGTAATCGTGGTACCACTGTGATTTCAATATTTTTGCTACTGAAAACTTGGAAATACTCAATTTCTCTGAGACTTTTCTCGTTGAAGTTGTTGGATCGACGTGAAAAATGGCGAGGACTTTTTGTTTGTTGTCTTCTGTCGCCGTTACTGGCTTTCCGCTTCTTGGACGATCTTTTACCAGGTTCCCTGTTTCCAAAAGTTTGAGCTTCCAGTATCGAAGAGTGGTTGCATTTGGTGGTGGTTTATTATATTTTTGTTGAAATAAAGGCAAACTTTCTTCACAATTATTTAAGAAATAGCCCACGATAAAAGATACACTTTTCCTTCATTGCTGTTTTCCATCCTTATTGACATGGCGCTGACTGGAGCTACGGCCTAAGCCGCAGGGGTTCTTAACCTGTCGCTCGCGAGCAACATGTTGCTCTTCAAATGGGCAAATGTTGCTCACGAACAAAGCCTGCTTTTCTAATGCAAAGCAAAAAGGATAATATTTTTCCTGAAATTTTTACTGCTGACTTCAAGATAACATTTTCATTCATGGTCGACATTTTTAGCCATTTAAACGACTTAAATCTGAGGTTGCAAGGAAAAAATAATTTTGTTGTTGCCTTATATGAGGAAATTACGGGATTTAAAAAAAAAAAAAAACTTTTTCAGAGGCAAGTTTCTAAGGAGAATCTTAATCATTTTCCTGAACTTAAAAAATGTTTGGCTGAAACTGCTAGCAACTGTCCATCACTCATAGTAAAAGCACTCGAAAACATTAGTGACGAGTTCGAAGAGAGGTTCAAACACTTAAAAGAGCATCTAACAAACTTTCAATTATTGACAAACTACATAAATTTCGAGATTGATGATCTGACACAAATTTTCAAACAAGAGGAAATAGCAGCTGCAGAATTAGAACTTATTGATGTTTTTCAATATACTTAAAAATTGTAATTTAGCATTATGAAGTTTGCATGCGTTTAAAGAAATATTTAAATAGTTAAATATTTATCTAATTTAAACTTTAAGTTTAAGTTAAAGGCTTTTTTTTATATATGTTGCTCACTGTAATTAAGTGCCAAAAATTTGCTCACTTAAGAAAAAAGGTTAAGAACCCCTGGGCCCTAGGGTCTTCCTGTTCTAGGCTAGGGTAATTCCTGGTCCATCCTATATATAAAATCCTTAAAGACTTTTGCTCCACCCTGTCTACTCTTTCGCATTGGTTTTAGTATACAGGGTGTCCCAGAATTAACTATTTCAATGAAATCGGACAAATTTTTTAAAAACACTTTTATTTATGTTTATCATGTTTAATATGTGTTAAAAATGTATAAATTTCTAAATTTTTTTCATAATTTTATTTTCATAATTTTTTCATTATCTGGTCCAATGAAAGACCGTCTGAAGTCATAGAATGGCAAAGAGACTCTAAAAGTTAACGTGTGGCTTGGAATGACCAAATCCAAAATTTATGGCCCATTCTTCTTTGCGGAGGCAACTGTAACAGGTACCGTCTACCTTGATATGCTTCAGCAGTTTCTCGAACCACAGCTTCTTGATGATGGCATTCTTGATAATGTTTTGTTTCAACAAGATGGAGCACCATGTCATTATGCTCTAATTGTTCGAGAATACCTCAACAGACGCCTTCCGAATCGGTGGATTGGACGTGGAGGACCTCGACCTTGGCCTCCGCGTTCTCCGGATTTGACACCCCTGGATTTCTTTGCATGGGGTTTCATAAAAACAAAGGTTTATCGCCAAAAGATCAATGCTTCTTGTTGAAACACAACATTATCAAGAATGCCATCATCAAGAAGCTGTGGTTCGAGAAACTGCTGAAGCATATCAAGGTAGACGGTACCTGTTACAGTTGCCTCCGCAAAGAAGAATGGGCCATAAATTTTGGATTTGGTCATTCCAAGCCACACGTTAACTTTTGGAGAGTCTCTTTGCCATTCTATGACTTCAGACGGTCTTTCATTGGACCAGATAATGAAAAAATTATGAAAATAAAATTATGAAAAAAATTTAGAAATTTATACATTTTTAACACATATTAAACATGATAAACATAAATAAAAGTGTGTTTTTAAAAAATTTGTCCGATTTCATTGAAATAGATAGTTAATTCTGGGACACCCTGTATATATTTTAATATGTATAGCTTTCTGTGTGTGTGTATATATATATGTATATATATATACATATATAATAATAATAATAATAATAATGAAATCTGACTCATCAAGAGTCCCTCATGAGTCACTGTTCATGATTCTAAAAACAAATTAATCATCAGGAGTGTTTTGATGACTGGCCGTTTATAATCTCGCTGAAAATTCTAGTCTCAGTGTATTTGAGTGAGATGTGGTAACTGAATCTTCAAAAAACAAAATTAAAGCGCATTACCAATTTTCTTTCTAAAAGCTGCTTCTAATTTTTTTTTTTTAAACTTTGATTGTTTAACAACAAATGTTTTTTGCGTGTTATTCTTGTCCTGTTCATTTTAAGGCTTATTATAATGCACACAAAAAAGATTTGCCTCTTTGCAGGACCCATTTTTCAGATTAGTCCATGATTTTTGTAGGCAAAGCCCTTTTGTTTAAAACACAAATTTTGCACAAAATAGGCGCACATCCTACCTTTTGAATAGATGTTTTTAAGCCAGTAAGAACTTAACATTTACTTTAAGGCCACGAACCACTTACATTTTGAGTGCAGCTTCACAAATTTGGTCTCACTGACTTTGGATGTGAAGCTGACAATTTTTATGGATGTGGTATTTTTGTAAATTTATGGACTGACTTGCCTTTCCTCATTTCACAAAAGAGCATAAACTTTTGTGCAAATGTGGTCTGACTAGATGCACAAAATTATTTATTATTTTTTACCACGAGCAACACAATTTGTAAAATAGCTTCATTGAATGAAGCTAAGAACTCTCGACAAATAAGTTCCCCTCAGCCTCACACGGACGGACGGCTAAGGCCGCTTCACAGGAGCGTATTTTGTCGCGCGCATAATTATGCGCGCGTCTGTTTTTCTAGAAGGCATGTGTTCACACCGACGTATTGTGTCGCGCGCATCACCTCAGTTCGCCTGCATCTGCTCGTGATGGAAGACGTAAACAAGAGAATTGTTTGTGTATATTTGATGAATAAGGTTATGAAAAAGCAAAGAAAACGCAAATGGTGAGTCCATCCTATAAACAGCACCAGACAAGGATAATACAGAGGCACTTGCAGTAGGGTATTGACTCGAAGTACTCCATTGCCACACGAAGAATTCTAGAACGCTCGGCGCATTTTTATGCGTCGCATTTTGGAAGTACGGGCGTTTGGTGAGCGTTTGCGCCGCGTTTTTTGTCGCGCGTACGCCGTGTGAAGTTGCCCGTACTCAGCTGAAAAACATTTTGACCACATAAACTTTGCTCTAACTTTTTGTAGTGTACGAATTTGTTCAATTTTTACATTAAATTATTCGCGACGACGTCCTTTTATTCTTTGGTGTAAATTGTGTGTGTGTGTAGTTTCTTCTGAAAAAAGTTATAGCCTGCAGAAGAGCCGTTCGCGAAATGCTATTCGGTGTCCAAAACGACTTGTCCATGATAAACTATTCTATAGGAAGCTCCCGTGTTAATTATGGAAATCATATCAACCGACCAAGATAATCATTCAGTGAACCTAAGACATGATAACTCTTACTTTTAAAAATCTAACTTCACACTTGAAACTTGAAGGAAATCCCTCTCATACGAAGAAGTTCATTTCTGGAATAATCATGGTTACAAATTTAAAAGCGAATCCTTCTCATCAATTTTTCATATTCACTTAAAAAGGAAAATCTTGGCTGGGTCTTAGCTTCTTTCCCTCTTCATCTCTCTCTCTCTCTCTCTCTCTCTCTCTCCCTCTCTCTGTATACTGTATATAATGTTGTTATAATGTTATAATGTTTCAGACCAACAAAAACCCTAGGATCCATATGAAACATATGAATGTGATGACCTTACGTATATAGTGTATAAGTAACTATTCCTATGAGAGCTAACTCTTATTGCCTCATATTGGACACTTCTTAAGAAGTAGTACTTAAAATCCTTCATACGAAAATTATGCTTCTACTGTATTTTCTATGCATTGTCTTTTGACCAATCCGGAATTTGAGTTTGAATTTCAATTATTATTATTATTATTATTATTATTATTATTATGACAATGGCAAGGGAACTACATGAAAGCAGTAATATTTTGATGATAATTCATTACATTTCATGTGTTTGCAAGTGTTAACAAAACGTGTAAATAAATTCCCCCTCAATACTCATTTATTAGATATATATTTTTTGTTGCTTTCAAATAACAGCAAAGCAAATAACTAAAAGTCATTTTAAAACGGTTTTCTGCACTCCAAAGCGTCTAACGCTCCTTGGTCATTAATTAACCGAGTTTGCCTTGAAAAAAAGGGCAGTAAACGTGGGAAGGGGCACAAAAAGAATATTATCTTTCGTTAAACGAAAATTGCGGAGAACGAAATACAATTAAGTGTTTTTTGTTGCAAAGGTTTTCATGGTTTTTTTTTTTCTGTTTTCAAAGAGAAAAAGAATAAAAAAAAAGGCAATGTTTTTATTTTAATTTTCAAGCAAAGATTTTCTGGTGGAAATCCAAAATCATAAAAAAAAGGGAGGATTTTTTTTATTTTTTTTTTTACATTTGTTACCGGTTCAAAGAGTTGTTGTGAAAAGAAAATGGAAACAATTAAAAAAATGAGACATTATTAAATTCTGAAAATTTTATCAAAATTGAACTATTTTGTATTCTTCGTTTTCTTAATTAGCGTTATTTGAATCCCTCATAAACTATATATATATTTATATATACAGAGAGAGAGAGAGAGAGAGAGAGAGAGAGAGAGGATTTTAATTACTTACAACTCTTACCCAACTTTTAATTCGGGGTAACCGAACAATGTCGAAATGTATAATGTCAACATCAAAACTTCTGAACTCGCATAATGTCGAAAATCTCGACCTTATGCATGTCAGTTAATTTAACTTTAAGTTAGTTTAAATTAGGTCAGGTTAGGTTCAGTTTGATTAGTTACATTATGCCCGGTTAGGAAACTCTAAGTTAGGTTAGTAATTTTCATTAAAAATGTGAAATGTATGAAAAGGTTAGTCACTCTCAGTTAAAATATTGAACAAACATTGAACAAACATTTTCATTTGAAATCTTAAATGCATAAAATCCTGCATAAGGTCAATCTAGAATATGGTCGACTACTTGCATAAGGTCGAACTTGGACATTATGAAATTGTTCAAGTAATGCTTTAATTCGTTTTTGCAATTCCATTCTCTCTCTCTCTCTCTCTCTCTCTCTTCCTGATTAACCTTATGGCCCCTGATGCTAACCATCTCCGATCACTTTTCTTAATGAACACTTTTTGGGGAGTGAAGTCACAATGCTTTTACGATCTTCTCATGATAAAAAAAAATACAAAATGATTATACCTTTTACGGTTCATTTTATAACTAAAATAAAATTTATAATATTAGTTTCGATAATACAAGAACTTTTTAATTATTCCTTTGGAGATAATAATACTAAAGTATTAACCTCTGGTTAGCTTCCGCCCGAATTGTTCATTCTGACGAAGGTCAAGTTTTTCAATCCACCTTGACCTACAGTTTAACGTGAAATCCGAACCACGCCCCATCTACCAACCACTTTCTTTATTGTGTAGAAGGATGAACAGCTGAGTTTTCGTGCGCGCCGGCTGCCGTCGAGTCTCGAGCCCGGGGCCGATGGATTCGTAGTCAGCGACGCTAACCACTACACCACCGAGGCGCATTAAATTACTTTATTATAGAGAGACTAGTTGAAATTATTATACGTTAACATATGTGTTAAAATATATGGTGTTAAAATATGGCGTTAAAATATGGTGTTGAAACTAAGGAGCAAAGAAATATTTGAATGGAGGTGTAAATAATTCAGAGCTGGGCACTTGCGGCATATTGCGGTACTGCGGTACTGCTGCACTACCAAACCGGTACCAAACCGGTACGCGGAAATTTGAATGCGGTAGCGGTACTGCGGTACTTTCAGCGATCCTTTGCGGTACTGCGTTATGGGGGCCCGGGGTGGTAGTGCGGTGGTACCGCAAGTACCGCAGTACCGCAAAATATGCCGCAAATGCCCAGCTCTGGTAAATATTATTTTCATATCTCTTAAGGGTTAAATAAAGAAAAAATATTATTTATTTTTGGATATATATTTTTTTAGGTGTATGATGACAATAATAACTTCATTGAAATAGTGCAGCCGGAATTATTTGAATAATAAACGGAAAGAGCATCTATTGTAAGGGCATGATAAATATAAATCATATTGAAATAAAATGAAATGGTCCTTTTACTTTCAATGCTTTCGCTTTTATGTATTCATCTTTGTGCTTTCTCTCTACAGTTAGCCATGCTTGAAAGAATGGGTACAGTGCGCTATCTGAAATATATTTTTCGATATGAAGTCCATTTCAGTTACGTACACGAAGGAAATGCGTTATACGTATGCATAAATTTACATTATGGGAGTGAGAAATTTCATCTGATGTGTTTTGATACTAACAGGAAAATTTACATAATGACTTTTCCAGAAAGGAGACATTCCTCATTCTAGATCTTATTGTCATTAATAGGAAGGGATACGTCGGAGGATCGGTTTCAAATATAAGAATAGAATATTGGTGAAGCGTTCATTTACAACCAAATATGTCTGAAAACACAAAGGAAATGCGTGGAATTTGGAAGTCACTATTGGTTTAAAACAGACGAAGTTCATCAAAGTATATTATACAGGAAAGTAAACAACAATGCCCAATAGTTCCAATAACTGGTTATATCATCTTTCGAGATTCTATATCGATTGTTGCTTTAAGATTCAAACTAAACACGTTTCAGAATCCTTTGAAATCAATGAAGCGATACAAAATAATATTTGGAGAGATTTCATTTCATTTTCATTTCATTTTATTTTCATTTCATTTTCATTTCACGAAATACACGAATGATAACTGCAACTTTCAGGATAAAAAAATGGTAGAAATATTGTTTTTCATAACTTTGCCTTGCATCAATGTTGAAATAACGTATTTCCTAAGTTGTAAACAATGGCGGTAGGACTTGGAGTATCACTACCATATTTATAATAAAATAGGATCAGATTGAAAGTGGTAGAAATTAAAGAAATTTTATATTATTGGGAAAAGGAAGTTTTGTTATATTCAGGTAGAAATATCGAAGGACGCTGACCTCTTCTTTCAAAGTACATGATTTAACCCTATCCGGCCCAGTGGGTCCTATGAACCTACAGTATTAGCTATACTGTAAGAAAGCTCCAGTAGTGTATGTTTTCTTCTAATTCGTAAATAAATCGGGCCACAAAAAGTAAAGAGGAAAGTGGCTTTTGACACTTTTAGCTATAATATAATTTGCTTAATTATTACACTAACAAAGATTGTTCTTGATATACAGTATATTTAAAATTATTTTGCACTGCATTACTTCAATGAACTGCACTTCCAGAATATCAGAATTTGGGGAAACAAGTGATTTACGAGGAGAGCAAACCTCGGAAAAATGTATATATTTAACATTTCTTTCATTAGACAAAAATGTGGAAACCTATCCATTTCTAATTCTTCTCCCTCTTTCTAGCACCTAGCCAAAAATCTCTCCAATAACTTTACTTCTTTTCTTCCTCTATTCCATTCTGACAGCTCAATTGCTGTCTCTTCTCCTGATAAAGCAGAACTCTTCGCATAAACTTTAGCCTCCAACTCAACCCTGGACGATTCCGGTGCTGTTCCTCCACATCTTCTCCTTCTGATTTAATTATGTCTGGAATTAGAATCTCTTCGAAAAATGTTTTTTCTCCTCCATCTGGGCTCAACTCTAGGAATGGGTACGGTCATGATGGTGCTCCTCTTGTTGTTCTCAAGAACTGTGCTTTGGTGCTGACACCCTGCGTAGGCAAACTCTTTCGTCTTTGTCTTTCATCTGGTACTTTTCCTTCCTGCTCGAAGTTCGCTTTCATTCAGCCTATCCCAAAGGGGATTGACTGCTGTCAATCCTACAGTTATTGTCCATTTGCTTCGATTTCTTGCTTTTTTAAAGTTTTTAATCTATCCCTAATAGGAAGATTCTTAAACATCTCTCTACTCACACTCTTCTTTCAGATCGTCAGTATGGGTTCCACAGGGGACGCTCTATTGGCGATCTTCCTGCATATCTCTCTGATTCTTGGTCATCCTCCTTTCGGGATTTCGGTGAAACTTTTGCTATTGCGCTAGACACATCGAAAGCTTTTGATAGAGTCTGGCACAAATCTTTAGTTTCCAAACTGCCGTCCTTCGATTTCTATCCTTCTTTCTGTGCCTTCATCTCTAATTTCCTTTCTGGCCGATCTATAGCTGCGGTTGTAGATGGCTACCGTTCTTCTAAAGCTATCAACAGTGGTGTTCCTCAGGGTTCTGTCCTGTCACCCACTCTTTTCCTTTTATTTATTAATGATCTTTTAATTCGCACCTTGTCTTATTCACTCCTATGCCGATGATTCCACTCTTCACTTTTCTACCCGCTACACAAAATGTCCCTCTGAAATGTCACTCCATGCTTCGCGTAGGAGATGGCTATGGTACACCCAACCTCTGATCTTTCTACTATCTCTGATTGGGGCAGAGAAAAACCTTGTGGCTTTCAGTGCCTCAAAAACTCAGTTCCTTCATTTGTTTACTCGTCACAATCTTCCACACGACTATCCCCTTACCTTCAACAAACACAACTCAGTCCTTCCTCTTTTAACATTCTTGATGTTTCCTTTTCTTTCCTGAAAAGATCATATATACTCTCTTTCAAAAACAGCTTCTGAGAGGTTAGGTGCGCTGTACCGGCTCCACAGTTTCTTCACCCCGACTAAGTTTCCGTCTTTGTACAGGGGTCTTGTCCGCCACTGTATAAAATACGCTTCTCATGTATGGTGTGGCTCAACCCAACAACTCAACTTGACCGGTGGGAATCAAAGGCTTTTTGCCCCATCAGTTCCCCGCCTCTTACTAACTGTTTTAAATCCCTCTCTCTTCACCGTAGAGCATTACAACATTGCAATGTTGACTCACTCTCTCTTTACTATTGCTATTATAACGAACAATGCTCTTCTGAACTCTTTAACTGCATGCCTACTCCTTTAAAGAGAGCATACAGTACCAGATTTTCGACCTATTATTCATTTTCTGTCCAACTTCCCTAAAGCAAAAGTTAATCGGTATTCTCAATCTTTTATCTACTCAACCGGTTAACTCTGGAACAACCTTCCTCAATCCATCTATGACCAGCAATCTTTCACATGCACAGTGCCCAGGCATCTCGAAAACCTTGGACCTTGATTTTGGCTTCCTTCTTCTACGAGAAAGGAAGGGGGCGTTTTTGCGGACATTCACCCTTGGCCCATCCTTCCTTCCTGCATAAAAAAAAAGTTGGAGATGACACCTCGTTTGTTAGTGTATCTCGAGAATTTTAAGACTTAATTTCAAGTTGTACAGTACTGTACATAATAATTACGATATTACATGAAATTAGTACAATAATTTCTACTTTTTGTTAAGTCTGTACTCTACATTATCTGAAGAACAGCGATAAAGGAAAAATTCCTTGGCAACAACGGTGTGATATAAATGACGAACACAATTAATAATTCAGTTATACAGTATTGTAACGAATAAAAGTCAAATACCTCACTTTAATGTCTATGATATAATATCTTTTAAGTTTATTTACGAGCAATATAGTCCTCATAGTCCAAAGAATTCTCTACGTATATTCATGTTTTACATAAAGGAGAGATATTTCAAAGGATATACTTTCAGATTCTTCTCCTTTCAAATATTTGATAAGATTTTAGTGTCTTTAGATTACTTTGAAATTCACGTAACAGTGAAAGAAAAAGTAAGTAGAATGAGTCCTTTACTGCTATGTAGATAATCAAACGACATTTTTTAATGTATTTTATTCTCTTTTGGCGACAGTAATAAAATAAAAATAAAAAAGAATCATTACTAATTAGTAACTTTTTTATGTTGTTTGAAATTGTATGTTCCTCGACAAACTTTATTCCGAAACTGTAATTGGAAACTGAGGAAACTTTTTATAGTAACTCTTAACTTTACATTTACAGTTACGCAAAATGCTACTACTACTACTACTACTACTACTACTACTACTAATAATAATAATAATAATAATAGCAAAACTTTTTTACACAATTTCATTCAACGGTAAATAAATGAATGAAAACATTAGTTTTAATTACAAGTCTTGTTTGGAACACAAACTAAAAGTCCTAAGTATTAATAGGTTTCGAGTCGCTTTGAATTACAAATATAGGGTGATCCGTTTAGGTATGGATAAAATAAAAACGCTGTAAGAATCTACCGAGAAGTGATACAGCGCTCATCTGTTGCACGTATGATCATAAAATGTGGGAGTTTGTAATATGCTATGCCATTCGCTGCCAGACGTACGAGTGCCATCTGCCGTCAGACTTATGAGATATATGCCAGTTTCGAAGATGGCGGCGAATGCACAACAACGTGCGAAGTGTGTCATTTGGTTTTCTAAGTTTGAGAGTGTGACAGCGGTACAGCGTGAGTTTCACCGTGTGTATGGTGTTCGAAAAACTGCTAAATACGTCTCCATAGTGCAGTGGTACCGCACATTCGAAGAAACGGGGTCTATCACTAAGCCACATGAAGGTGGTCGTAAGAATTAGCCTCTCGTTATGACATCTGTCGTGTCCGGAAGGGGGATCATGTTAAAGGCTAATTAGGTTTGTTACAATCTACCATCTTTGTGATCATTGTTTGTCAAATATTAAACTATACAATGTTACTGTTTCCATTTCACATCAATTTTATTTTATCCATACCCAAACGGATCACCCTGTATTTTACTAAGAGATACTACAGTATTTATTCATGAGATTTTTATACAAAAATATATGAGTGAGGAAGTTAAATATAAAAGTTGCGAATACTGCATGAACAGCAGTTGGTTACGTAAAACGAAATAAAGTATATGAAATCCTATACATACGTAATGTTTAAAATAAAAATTGAAGTTGGCGAACATCTATAACGGGAGTAAAACATGAATTCTGAAATACAGGAAACACCAAATGGCCGGAGGCTTCTAAAATATGTTTTTAAAAGCTGCATAGATTTGTTTACATTATTATATGCATTGCGGGGTATAGAAGGGAAGGGAGGAATATTATAATGCTTAAATATACTATACATTTATGGACTAAATTCCCCGCTAACGAATGATAAATTCGCATACTATAAAGAGTATTGTTATTTTAACCGAATTGAGTTATTGTAACTTAAATTGGTGTCAAAATGTTTGTTGACCAATTAAATAATTAAAATTACTACGATTTTCGGATAGCTTTAAAAATAAGGAATTTTTGTACTCCCGTTGCTTTCACAATTACACAAATGATGAAGTAACTTTAACTTCTTCATGAAACGGAGCTTATTTCCACAATTTGGATTCCTTGATGGTGTTTCGAATGTCTGTATAATTCAAACCAATACACCTTCTGGAACGGAATGCATCGTTCTACACCGTTCGAATACAGAATAACCTTCGAATAGAAAATAATTCATCTATAAGGCGTTTAGTGCATCATACGTACCTATTAATCCTTCTATTCATTCATTACGGAAGGCATTTTGCCAATACTGGTGATGAATGACGAGAATAATTTGCAGTTATTGCGTCAAAGAACCGAGCACGGAACGGTAAGAAAATGTATATATTATTTCCATATTTCCGTCAGTTCCGTAGACGCGTTTCCGGATATATATATATATATATATATATATATATACACACTCGTATATAACAACGAATTTCATTACGTTGCTGTTGTTCTTGTTGTTGTTGTTCTTGTTGTCAAATAAACTTCCTTTCGTCATATTCAAAACTATTCACGATAAATGATTTGAGATTTTCATGTGAGCGAAAAGGTCAATTTTTTTTCAAGGTAAATCTGACCTGCCATTAAAATGAATACATTTCCTATTCAAGAGGAATTACGAACAAGTGGTTCCATCGTGACTTCATTCGCGTATAAACTTCATGATTAAAAGCTTTACCAAATTCTGGAATCGTCAGTTTGAACCGAGAAAAGTTAAAATTTTTAAAAATGTATAAAGAAGATTAGAAATCGATTTATATAAACGCTTTCTATACAGGGTGATTCAAAAGTCACTTAATGCTTTTAAAATATTATACGAAAGAGGGGTGCGTACAATTGTATATAGTATACTCGTATACTGTACGCGTGAACTTAATTGAACTTCATTTAGTATATCTTTTCTCAGTCGTAAAGATAATGAATTTACCTTTTCAAAAACATTTAATAACTAACATAGGGCCTACATATAAATGAATTTCACTTATTCGTCGAATGCATAAGGACAACAAACGCTTGAGACAAATTATATAGAGTTTTCTTACATCCATTTCATTCCTTTTATTTATTTAACTATTGAATGATATTTATTTCCTCACTGGATAATATTTATTCTCATATGTAGTTGATAATGGAGCTTCTTATTTAAGCTCTTCATAGAAAACAAAGACTTCCCCCAACATCCCATAAATAGAAATATTATCTTGTATTGTCTCAGTCACTCAAAAAAGATGTTTTGAAGACATTTTTCCTCTATCTAAAGAAGTTATGTATCATTAAAAGGAGTTATTATAAGCTCACCGGACAAAAAATTAGTCACCCCTCTCAGAATGTACCTAATAACGTGTGACTGCGCCTCTGGCCTTGATAACCGCACGAATCCGGCGAGGCAGAGACTCTACGAGGTTGTGCATGTACTGAACATCGATTTGCTGCCACTCGTTCATCAGCCGGTCCGAAGTTCCGCCAGAGTCCGTGGGTGTCTATTCCTGCGCTTCACTTTCTGTTCCAAATAATCCCACAGATTTTCAATAGGATTTAAATCAGGGGATTTGGCGGGCCATTCGAGGTGAGACAGTGTTGCAGAATGTTCGTCGTGCCACTCAGACACACTTCTCGCCCTGTGCACACGGCAATTGTCGTCTTGGAAGACAGGAGTGGCAATGTGATGCTGCTCCTGGAGATGTAGGGCAAAGGGTACCAATTCATCATTTAGTATGCGGAGGTACGCCTGCTGGTTCAAATTCATCGTCACTGGAACGAGAGGGCCCATTTCGTGGTAC
Source organism: Bathynomus jamesi (assembly GCA_023014485.1). Lineage (NCBI taxonomy): Eukaryota > Metazoa > Arthropoda > Malacostraca > Isopoda > Cirolanidae > Bathynomus > Bathynomus jamesi. The sequence goes on along the minus strand of JAJOZX010012906.1, from coordinate 70,004 downwards.
GAAAAACATCCCCAGAACATCACGGAACCACCTCCAGCCTGAACAACACCTTCGACGCATTCAGGATTAAAGGCTTCATTGGACCCGCGATGTACTCGTCGCCTCCCATCATTGGAGAACAAACAAAAACGGGACTCATCGGACCAAATTACACGTTTCCAATCTGCCGCAGTCCAGTTTTTGTGCCTCTGAGCCCATTTATAACGTGCCAATTTGTGACTTGCTGTTAACAGCCGCCTCTTCCGTGGTACCCTGCTCCAGATGTCCATCGCATGCAGTTCTCGTCGCAATGTCCGTTCGGAAATTGGTCGCTGGAGAACCTCATTGGTTTCTTGGAGCAATTGTTCTCTGGTTTGAAAACGATTTGCAGTTACTAGACGAGAAACATGGCGGCGGCCCCTATTGTCGAGAATTGTTTTCCGGCCACAGTTACGCCGTCGATTTTCAGTTGATTGCGAACTACACCACTCTTTGTAAACTCGCTGGACAGTACGCGTTGACACACCAACAAATTGGGCTACTTCAGACATTTTGTGTCCGTGGGCTCTGCCAAACACGATGGCTCCTTTTTGCCACTGAGTAACGTCTGCCTCACGACCCATTTTGCAGACTATATCCAACACACACTTTGTTCTTCACCACCTCACGAAACAGATCTGATCCTGTGTGCTACGTCACCGCTACTTGTCACTTACCAATGCTACATCAGCGCCCTCTGTGTGACCTTGAACTTCCTACTATCGGTGCTATTAGGGGTGACTAATCTTTTGTCCGGTGTGCTTATCATCTGACAAGAAGCTTTGATACCAAAAAGAAGAAACATATTTTTTTCCCTAAAATCGCACTGAAAAAGTTGTAACTTTTAAATTTAGAAAGTTTTATTTTGAGTTTTCCTCACATAATTAATTTGCGTCCATCTGTAGATGGACCAGCTCTGACAACAGAAATTTTCTGAAATTCTGAAGCAAGGCGTCTACTGAATTCACGTCTATGTGGACTAATCTTATGACATTTGCTAGATGATGTTGATAGTATTGATAATCTTCCACGCTAGCTCATATTATCAGTAGTCCCAGTTTTATCGTATTTCTTGATTAGTTCCTAAAACAATTTCTGAAAGACATTCGCGTTCTCACTTATCTCCCTTTCACAGTAGCTGTTGTGCAACATTATCAGAAAAACAACTTAGTTTTACAGTCGTATAAAAAGCTTTGTTTTCATACAATTAGAAAAGAATGTGTGTGTGTGTGTGTGTGTGTGTGTGTGTGTGTGTGGTGTGTGTGTGTATTTATATGAAACAAAATGCTTGATTGTGAATTACAACATGCACTCAACAATATAAAAACGGAAAGTTAAAATGCACTTTCCTGAACCTTGACTACGATACCTCATGATACTAATTATATCTTTAGAGACGTTTTGCAATGATGCTATGATGAAGGCCATATGGATTGAGAGAGAGAGAGAGAGAGAGAGAGAGCAGGTCTAAACAAAATTTAACTTTTGAGGAAAAGAAGAAAGTTTGGCTGGCCTGAGGACAAGTTTTCTGATACCTTATATATATATATATATATATATATATATAATATATATATATATATAATATATATATATATATATATATATATATATATATATATATATATACATACATATATATATATATATATATATATATACATATATGGTTGACAAAAATAAATAGACATCGTCGGTTTTTCCAAAGTTTTTGATTTGATAATAAAAGTCAATAAATAATAACAGATATATCAAATCAATATATTTAGAATTGTGTTGCTTTCCATTTTGCGTTATGTAAAGATGACACACTTTTGTCAACCTTCTTGTCAACTTACTTTTGTCAACAGGGTGCTTCAAAAAAAAATTACCACTTATATGAGGTTAATATGTCATTGCTTACCATTTATAGTTTGTGTTGTTTATGTAAGTATTTGTGTGTTTTTTGGTTGTTTTTTAATAATAATGTCATTTTTTTTTCAGGGATTGTGTGAGTGATTAATGAGTGAACCCCATTCAGTGGAAATAGGTACATCAAAAATTTTTTACCACTTTTATTAATTACTAATAATATTAATGACTCACACAATCCCTGAAAAAAAAGATATTATTAAAAAACAAGCAAATAAACACAAATACTTACATACACAAAAAAAAACATACTCTAAGTGGTAAGCAATGACATATTAGCGCCAGAAAAGTGATAATTTTTTTTTTAAGCACCCTGTGTATATATATATATATATATATATATATTATATGATCACGGGATTATGGCACAGTAATTTCAGGAATCACTGGAAGGCTGGGACGATGGCTATTTAATTTTCTGACTCAAAGAACACAAACAATATTAGTAAATGGAGTTAAATCTGAAGCTTCAGCAGTCCTCAGCTCTGTCCCACAAGGTTATCAATTGCAAATGTAGATGCGGATATTGAAGACAGTATCATTTCGTTCTTTGCAGACGACACAAAGATGCGCAGGGAAATAGCGAATGAAGGCGACATAGAAAACTGCAAAAATGACATTGACACATTATTCTGATAGGCGGAAGACAACAATATAAAGTTTAATGAAGAAAAATTCAGACTCATATGATATGATAACAAGAAGGAGCTATAGGATGAAAGCTACAAAACACCGCAAGACAAACAGATAAGACGAAACCCACAAGTCAGAGATCTTGAAGTAATGATGTTATCGGATGCAGAATTTAGGGAACACTATAACAACAAACTTACAGGATAACAGTTAAAAAGGTAATGGCCATTATCTAGGGGAGCATCCACAGTAGAAAAGCAAACATTATGCTAAAATTATTGAAGAACTTAGTTTTACCAATAATTGAGTATTGCTTCTTATTCACAAACCCATACGGAAAACGAGACATTATACACATAGAAACCATACAAAGGACTTTTACGTCTAAGACAGAGTGAACGAAAAATGAAGACTATTCGTCACGACTACAGTCTCTGATACTTTACTTCTTGGAAGAAGACGTGAGCGATACACAATAATATATTCGTAAGTCAGGAAAACACCCGAGGGTTATGTCCCAAACTTTAGAAATATCATATAATGGAAACATACTGGAATGACAGAAGAGATATATTCTGTACTGTCCCAGTTGCGATGGGACTGGGGGTCATAAAAAGAATCTCCAGCACAACAACCTGAATAATTTCAAGAACCAACTGGACAGGTTCATGTTCCAAAAACGCTCTGATCAGCAATGCGGAGCTGGCTGGCTACAAGGGCAGGATGAGAGAAGAAAGTAACTCTCTCCTCAAATAAATACCCCAAATAGGAGGGATGCTGCAGAGGGATTGACCGCAAGTCGAACCTGAAACGCCGTTCGAAGTAATCTAAAGTAATATATCGTCCACGCACAACCGGGCGTGGACAAATCCTTTTTGATCCCAACTAACGCATCATGGATGGCTCTTTTGAAGGCTATAACCTTTTTTCAGAAGAAACTACAGCACACGCACTTTATACCAAAAGATAAAGGACGTCGTTGTGAATAATTTAAGGTAAACATCGAACAAATTCGTTCACTACAAAAAAGTCTAGAGAAAATTTATTTGGCCAAAATCTTGTTCAGCTCAGAAAGGCGTTTGTCCGCGTGACGCTGGGCGGAGTATATTCATCGAGATTTCTAAGCTCCGCCCAACGGAGCCATTTTACAATTTGTATTGTTTGTGGTAAAAAATAATAAATATTTTCGTGCATCTAGTCAAACCACGCTTGTACAAAATTTCATACTCCTTTGTAAAATCGAGGAAAGGCAAGTCACTCCATAAATTTACAAAAATACCACAACAATAAAAATTTTCAGCTTCACACCCAGAGCCAGTGAAATCAAATTTGTAGAGCTGCACTCAAAATCTAAGTGGTTCGTGACCTTAAAGTAAATGTTAAGTTCTCACTGGCTAAAAAACGTCTGTTCAAAGAGAAGGATAAGCGCTAATTTTGTGCAAAACTTCTGTTTAAAACAAAAGGGCATTGCCTACAAAAATCATGGTCTCTATCTGAAAAATGAGTCCTGCAAAAAGGGCAAATCTTTTTGTGTGCATCATAATAAACTTAAAAAGAACAAGACAAAAATAACACAAAAAACATTTGAAGTTAAAATTTCAAAGTTAAAAAACAAAATATTTAGTAATAACACTTAGAAAAAAAAAATTATATATATATATATATATATATATATATATATATATATATATATATATATATATATATATATATATATATATATATATATATATATATATATATATATATATATATAAGCAAAAACCGTATACAGTACATATTAAAATAAACTGCATTTTCAATATTTCATCTACTCAACCGGTCAATTGTACAACAATTTTCCTCAATCCATCATCTTTCTCCCTGTCTATGACCTCCAATTTTTCAAATGTAGAGTGTTCATTATCTCGAAAACCTTTTGAACTTTGATTTTGGCTCCCATCTGCCTCTATGGGAGAAGTGTTTTTTTTGCGAGCATTCGCCCTTGTCTCCTCTTTCATGCATAAAATATAAAATATACATATATATACATATATATATATATATATATATATATATTAAAACCGTATGAAGAAAATTTAAATTTATTCATTTGCTCAACTGTTACATCGTTTGTGGATTTTCACCAATATTCATTTGTTTGCAGTTACTGAAAATTGTATATACAGTATATAAAATCAGTCATGAGGGCCAGAAATTAACACAGCGCTTTGGTGGGGGAGGGGTTGTGGTAATTGGGGGAGTGGGGGTGTGGTAATGGGAGAGGGGTGAGGATAATGGGAGTAATGGCGTTTTTTATTTTTGTGTGTGGGGGGTAATGGGGGAGAGGGTGGGGGTAATAGGGGTAATGGCGTTTTTTAAATTTTGTAGATGGATCACAGTGCTACCTGCCCGGAAGGCTACCTGCCCGGAAGGCCAAGTTGTACAACGGTCGCGAGCGATAGCGAGCTACCGCTTGTATACCGGGTGTCGCAAAAGTCAGTTTACCGAAGAAAATGTTCTCCTAAGGTGAGTTTACTACAAAGAAAAAAACTTGTTTCATAAATATATTTACAAAACATAAGAAAACAAAAAAAAAAATTCTGAAACATATTTACAAAACCTGAGAATAGTTCTGGTCACAATAACTGTTCAAAATGTCGTGCATGTTGTTCGATGCACATCTTGTATCTGTCAACGGTTGACCGGCAAATTGCTTTACATCGTTCCTTATCATTGCTTAAGAGCTGGAATTCTTCACAAATGTAGTCTTTTAGGTCCTGAAGACATGCTGGCTTTTTGCTGTAAAAAAAATTGTGTCATAATGTTTAGAATAATCATTAGAAGAAAACATTTTCCTCGGTAAACTAACTTTTGGGACACCTTGTACATCTATAATAATAATAATAATAAAAGGACGTGGGTGTGTGTGTGTGTGTGTGTGTGTGTGTCTGTCTGTTCCAACCAAAACTCCAAAATGGAAGCAGTTACAAACATGACGCTTCACACACATATTGATTAGGTTCCCAGGTTGTGCACCTGGGTGTTAATAAATTAAGTAATTAAAGTTACTGGGCCCGAAGGCCCCAGCTCTGCGATTAAACTACAGAAAAGAACGCAGCCGAGAAAATTTTGAGCTTCACATTGTGTCAAGATTTCTGAATCTTAAGATTTTCATGACAAATTATTTGGTCAATAAAACTATAGAAAACAACACAGTGTGTGTGTGTGTATATATATATATATATATATATATATATATATATATATATATATATGCCCAATTAGGTCAACTGAATGCCCGGTTAGGCTAATTGAATGTCCGGTTAGGTTAATTGGATGCCCGGTTAGGTCAACTGAATGCCCGATTAGGTTAATTAAATGCCTGGTTAGGTCAACTGAATGCCTGATTAGATTAACTGAAGCCCAGGTAGGTTGATTGAATGCCCGGTTAGGTTAATTGTACGCCCTTGACGATTGGTTAGGTTGAGTCGTGATATTTTCGTTAAAGCTCACGAATATATCACGACTTAACCTAACCAATCGTCAAGGGCGTACAGTTGACCTAACTGGGAATTCAATTAACCTAACTAGGCATTCAACACCCAGGTGCAAACCTATATATATATAATATATATATATATATATAGCGTTCAACATTCACCCGGCAACGCCGGGTCGCTCTGCTAGTATATATATATAATTAATTTATATATACCATATATATATATATATATATATATATATATATATACACTGTGTGTGTGTGTGTGTGTGTGTAAATATAGACAGATATAGATATATATAGATATAGGGTGGTCCAAACGTCCTGCCTCATGGAGGTATTGCTAAAATATATTCTATGTAGTATTAACTCAATTCCAGGTTTTCTCCCTTGTTTACAGTGTCAAGGCCTTAAAATTTACAAATGGCACAACAATATACAACAGTGTACATTCCCCAAGAAAAGGTGGAATTAGTTCTCGTACATGTTGAGGGTCTCAGTCAGATGATGGCGGCTGCAGAATTTCACAAAAGACATCCAGAAAAACCACTACTTGATCAGCGAACTGTCGGACGTCTTCTTAAAAAACTAAAAGAAACAGGAAACGTAAAAGACAGAAAGAGAAGTGGTAGGCCACCATGAAGCGCAAGTGGGGAAATGTCAGAAAGTGTACTAGCAAGAGTAATAGAGAGTCCAAAACGTTCAAGTAGGAAAGTTGCGCAAGAACGGAACATTTCGCATCAAAGTGTTCTTAGAATACTTAAAAGGAACAATTTCCATCCATACAAAGTCACCTTTGTGCAGGAACTGCACGGAGACGATTGGGACAGAAGACTCGAATTCTGCGAATGATTTGAAACAGCACTTGCCACAAAGTCTACCTTACCACAATCCATTTTCTTCAGTGATGAATCTTCGTTCCGCCTTATTGGACACGTCAATAGACATAACAGTGTGCATTGGGCAGATGAAAATCCACATCATGCAATTGAAGGACATTTCCAAATGAATCCTAAACTAAACGTCTGGTGCGGTATTCATGATTTCAAAGTTATAGGACCAATATTCATCGATGAGAATGTGACTGGAAACGCTTATTTGACTCTGCTACAGGACACAATCGATCCATACCTTGATAATTTAAGCTTGCTGAAACGAATGAACTTCTACTTCCAGCACGATGGTGCTCCACTACATTTCGCTACAAATGTTCGGAATTGGTTGACCGAGAACATACCTCATAGATGGATAGGTAGAAGGGGTCCGATTGAATGGCCACCACGTTCCCCGGACTTGACTCCACTTGACTTCTTTTTATGGGGTTACCTCAAGAATACAGTGTACGAAAATTGTCCAAGAACACTTGAACAACTAAAGAACAATAGCAGTACTCTACTGAATAACATTACTGTAGACACTATTGCAAATGTGTACAACAGCTTACATACTCGCATTAGATTGTGCAGTGAAATGCAAGAATCACAGTTTGAAAATCTCCTTTAATTAAACATCGTCAATTATCCACTAAAATGAGGCAGGACTTCTGGACCACCCTGTATAGCCTATTAAAATATTTTCCAAAGTAAACTCTAGTTATTAATTAGAAAATCACTGTCAACGCAAATGCATTGCACTGAAAAACGATTAAAATATAAAAGTAAATTTCCGATACAGCAAAAAAGATAGATACAGCGTAAGACAGTGTTTCTCAAACGATGGGTCGCGATCCCCCGAGTCGTAGTTTGCTTATCCCTGTAGTAGTGATTTGTGGCCAAAAAAACCCCCGCTTCGTGAATTTGTTTACCCCTGTAAGATGATAAGGGGTCGCGCCGACCTAAGACCCTGAAACGGGGGTTGTGGGAAAAATCCGGCTGAGAAACACTTGCGTAAGAGATACAGTAATAAATACAGCGTAATAGATAGTCCGAAAGGTAGGAGAAAACCGATAGACAAACAAATCTACCGAATACGATTTTGACTGACTGCTCGATTTTTTCTTCGACCTTCATTCAAGGATAAAGAAAACTTTTGAATCTCTCCAGTAAATGATGAATTTATTTTGTGAATCAGTGAAATTTACTTGGATAATTGAGATAAACAAAAAGTAAACAAATTTAAATGAGAAATTATAGTTTTAATCCTGCACTTTTTCAGAAATTAACTAGTTTGCTGGATTGTATTGTTTTAAGAGACAATGGTCAGGACGTGGCCCAGCTATACAGGGACGAAATCGTTCTCTCTCTCTCTCTCCTCTCTCTCTCTCTCTCTCTCTATATATATATATATATATATATATATATACACCTTTGGTAACGTTTGGTTTGCTTCCCTCCGAATTGTTCATTCTGATGAAGGTCAAACTTTTCACTTCACCCTAGACCTATAGTTTAACGTGGAATCCGAACCACGCCCCACCAGCAGCCCAGCGTCTTAATCACTAGGCTACCCATGGTACCCATTTCTCTACCAACCAATTCCTTTATTGTGTGGAAGGATGAACAGCTAGGTTTTGCTGCGCGCCGCCTGCCGTCAGCGGGTCTCGATCCCGGGGCCGATGGATTCGTAGTCAGCGACGCTAACCACTACACCACCGAGGCGCATATATATATATATATATATATATATATATATATTTACTGTGTATATAACCTTGGTTAACCTTGGTTTTGCTTCCGCCAGAATTGTTCATTCTGACGAAGGTCAAGCTTGTCACTCCACCTTAGAACTACAGTTTAACGTGGAATCTGAACCACGCCCCACCACGGGCGGTAATAAATTACAATGTCCTCTCCCGGACTTGATCTCACGACCTTTCAATCGGCAACCCAGCGTCTTAACCACTAGGCTACCGATATATATATATATGTGTATATATATTCCCTGACGAGGTGTAGCTTTGAATACACGAAAGGCCTTGGAATCGTTTTTCTTTTTCCTTGTGGGTTTGCAGCATATATATATATATATATACATATATATACACACACACAGAATTTACAAGTGGATGGAAGACAACAATATGAAGTTTAACACTGAGAAATTTCAGCTGTTATGGTACGGAAAAAGAGAAGACCTAAAATCCATGGAATATTATATCCCAAATGGACAGGAAATTCAGAGAAATTCTAGAACAGAAGATTTAGGGGTTGTAATGACTGATGCGAAATTTGAAACACAAAATAAGATAGCAGTAAACAGAGCAAAGAGAATAACGGGGCAGATATTGAGAACCTTTAAACGAAGGGATAGGAATGTCATGATTCCTCTACTGAAAACACTGAATCATACCCAAATTGGAATACTGATCGGTCCAAACATGCCCATATAAAAGAGAAGACATGAGACAGCTGGAAGGGATTCAGAGAAGTTTCACAGCCAAGATCAATGGGTGCAAAGAACTAAATTACTGGGAAAGGTTACGCGAACTAAACCTATATTCACTAGAAAGGAGAAGAGAGAGATACACCACTATTTACACTTGGAAAATAATGGAGAAACTAGTCCCTAATCTTACTCTGAACCCTGTAACTCCACAAACAATGGTGGGAAGTAGAAAAGGAAGACTGTGTCGTGTTCCCAAATTAAAGGCGAGACAGGGAACATCCTTAACCCTGAAAGAAAATAGTTTTGTAGTGAGAGGACCAAAACTGTTTAATCAGCTGCCCAAAGACCTAAGGAACACGAATGGTGTTGCAGTGGACATCTTCAAAAGAAGATTAGACGCCTGGCTCAGAACAATCTCCGATGAGCCAGGGCGTACCTGGCTATGTGAGGTGGAGAGTACAAGAAACGAACTCACTACTTCACCAGGCCAACTCGAGAGGAGGGGCGACAAGCTTGACCTTCGTGAAATGAGGATTCATCGCGCGGAACCTTTGAGAGGTTGAAAGATATATATATATATATATATATATATATATATATATATATATATATATATATATATATATATATATACACAGGGTGTTTCACAACCGGTCTGCCATACTTTCGGGGGTGATATCGAGTAAAAACGTTAATACAACATAGGTGCTATTTCCAACCGTGGCGAAGCTACGGACGTTTTAAGATGTGCAAACAACAAATCCCTACTCGTGTGTAATTCGATAGATGGCAGCACTGGTGGTAGTTTCAGTTAACGAAGTTACCACTACAAATCCTCAGTTTTTTCTTTCAGTTGGTTCTGATCTGTAGTACGAGACACTGTGTTGCGCTAAGGTGAACAATCAAAATGAATCAACAATTCACACCCGCTGAATACGCTGATATCCATTTCATATATGGATTCTGTGATGGTAACAGCAGAGCGGCAGTTGAGGAATATCGAAGACGTTTTCCGAACCACCGAATACCGAACAGACAAGTGTTTAGTGACACACACCAGAGATTCAGGGAAACAGGAACAATTGTTCCACGTAACCAAGAACATGTAGCACGACGGCCCGTTGCTGTGGAGGAGCAGCATACTGGCCTTAGTACAACGTAACCCAACTACCAGTGTTCGAAGGATTTCTAGACGAATTGGTGAATCCGCGTCGCGTGTATGGCGAGCCATATATGATGAGGGTTTGTATCCCTATCATTTGCAACGTGTGCAAGCTCTTCAACCGGATGATTACGATAAACGTGTTCAATTTTGCCAGTGGATGGTTATACATCGCTAAATTCTTAATCGCATACTGTTTAGTGATGAAGCACAATTCATTCGGGATAGAATTGACAATAGACGAAATTCCCACTTGTGGTCCGCCGATAATCCCCACGGTATCGTTGAAAGAAACTTTCAACAGCGATTCTCGGTGAATGTTCGGTGCGGTGTAATTGGAGATCAGCTGATTGGACCGTTCGTTTTGGAACAACGATTAACTGTTGATATTTATCTGAACTTCCTGACGAACGAATTGCCTCTTTTGATTGAGAACGTGCCCTTGGAGACAAGGCGCAGGATGTCCTTTCAGCACGATGGGGCGCCACCACATTTCGGTCGTCATGTTACGGATTACTTGAATCAGCACTACGGGAATCGTTGGATTGGTCGTGCTGGTCCAATATCGTGGTCCCCGAGATCTCCGGACCTAACCCCGTTAGATTTATTTTTGTGGGGCTTTATGAAAGAGCTGGTCTACAAGACCAAAGTACAAACGAGAGAGGAACTCTTGTGTCTGATTATGGATGCCGCTGCTTACATACGAGAACACCCCGAAATGATTCAATAGGCAGTGGACTCTTGTTTGGAACGAGCAAGGCTGTGCATTAAAAACCGAGGAGGAGATTTTGAACATTTATAAGGTGTACTTCATAAAATGTAGCAATAAATACATCAGATTAATACTCTCGTTTATGTTTTTTCGTGCACCTTAAAACGTAGCTCCGCAACGGTTGGAAACAGCACCGATGTTGTATTAACTTTTTTACTCGATATTTCCCCCCAAAGTATGGCAGACCGGTTGTGAAACACCCTGTATATATATATATATATATATATATATATGTGTACACACACACATATATATATATATATATATATATATATATATTGTAAAACCCTTATTTATATAATGGTGGATTTTCTCAGCGTTTATAAAACAAGAATATCCGTGGAGATCCCCCAAACTTATGTAAACCCCCTGACTCCTTTAGTCTATAAAAGAGCGTGTAACTTGACAAACGTTAGGGATTACTTACTTCACGAGGGACTTGTAAGAATAGAGAACATACAAGAACTTCCTCCCCCGCCAGCACCTTAAGAAACTCAAGAAAAAGTCAAACCACATGTGACTGATTACTTAAGCACCAATAAATATTTTACCTTAAATAATTAACTGAGAAACATAATTTCTACCTTGAATTAAACAACAAAGTGAACCGAGAGAGTAGCCCTGAAGATACTGAAAGGAATTGTTGCCTGGAAAGTCAGTTTACCCTTAAGCCTAGCTGGGTTAGGTCTATCAGCTTACATAAAAAAATTATTTAATAAGTCTATCTCATACTTGAGTAGCCTTGAATTCAGCGAACGTCAACCACGGCCTCGTTTCGACTTTGGGCCTACCTTTGTTCACAACACTGTAAATTATCATACTTTACCACATTCACTTGGACGATAAATACTAATACAATATAGGTTAACTCCTTAAGGACGAGGTTTGAAACACGTCGAAAAAAAATATATACGATGGTTGTTAAAAAAGTAAGTTTACACTGTTAATTACCGGTACATTATGCACAGTACAATAATGTTGTTGGCAGTGCAGTATTTTGTTAGGTATGTGTGGCAACACAGTAAAGTGGCAACATCTGGGGTCACCACAAACCAAAAAGTTCAAGATTGTACCATCAGCTGGTCAGGTGATGGCAACGATTTTACGGAACCACGAAGGCGTTTTGCATGTTGAATTCATGCAGAAAGGGACAACGATAAATGCCACTTCTTACTGTGAAACTTTACAGCGACTCCGCACGGTTATCAGAAGAAAACGTCGCGGGTTGCTTACTGCAGGTGTGTTCTTGCATAAAAACGCCGCCTCACACTGTAAATCAAACACGCCAACTTTTGGAATCGTTCCACTGAGAAGTCATGGATCATCCCCCCAATAGTCCTGACCTCGCACCAAGCGACGACAAATGTTTGAATTTGTTTGGTGATTACGCAGAAAAGTAGTAATAAGTTGTTCTTGAAATACTTGTAATAATTACTTGCCTTCTTCAAAACACCTTGTAAACTTACTTTTTGAGCAACGCTCGTATATATTTATATATACTCTTGAGGGTTAATGTTCGTTTTAATACATCAGCAGCATCTCTATTTAAAAATTATATAGGATTAATCTACCACAAAAACCAAGACGTCTTCAACGGATACTATTTTTGTGCATGCAAATGCGTAGTTATGGGGATATAACGAAATTAAAATTGAAATTAAAATACGCCAAACAACTGTTCGCTATGCTTGCTTGGTGAAGAGTGGCCAATGACATTTTTTGATTGCCAGGTTGGGAATTTTTACATTTTGTTTAGTTAGGTTAGGTTAAGTTTAGTTAGGTTAGGGTTAGTTCCCTTTCCTTGTGAAAATGAGTGGTTTTCGAGATATTTTCATTTCTATCAATATGAAATATTTCGAAAATTATTCATTTGCACAAGAAACGGATCTCGGATTCTTTCAAAACACATCGAAATTAACCAGAAAAATACCTTGTGGAAAAAATGCTGATTATGTGTTAAAATGAACTTTTACCGTCTTCAGGCACAGATATGAAACAACAATAAGAAAAAACGACAATAAAAACAATATACAGTGTGTCCCAAAAGTCCCTATCTATTTTGTTGAAATAGGCTGAATTTCAAATAAATGTCACACTGACCTGAATACAGATGTATTTCTCTACAAATTACAAGTATTACACTATTAAAATCTTTGATTAGTAGTTTCCACATATGCTCCATCTGTATCTCTGCAAATCTCAAAGCGGTCAACTGCATTGCGGAACACATTTCCGAGCATTTCAGGGATTATTTTCTCAACTGCTTGCCTAATGCGATCTCGCAGATCTGGTAAATCTCGAATATTTCTGCGATAGACCCCTGATTTAATGAAACCCCAAGCAAAGAAATCCAATGGGGTCAAATCCGGAGATCGCGCTGCCCAGGGCCTATTTCCCCCACGTCCAATCCAACGATTTGGAAAACGCTCGTTTAGGTATGTCTGAACAATTCTGGCATAATGACATGGTGCCCATCCTGCTGAAAGACTACATTGTCAAGAATGCCATCTTCAAGAAGTTGAGGTTCTAGAAAATTTTGAAGCAAATCAAAGTAAACAGGCCCTGTCACTGTGGCCTCTGCAAAGAAAAAGGGCCCGTAAATCTTAGACTTCGTCATTCCAAGCCAACGTTGACTTTAGGTGAGTTTCTTTCCCATTCAGTGAACTCGGTTGGCTTTTCATTAGCCCAGATGCGACAATTATGTCGATTGATTTTACCACAGGTGTGAAAAGTCGCCTCATCGCTAAACAAAATGTGGTCCATTAAATTGTTATTTTGGATTTGTTCGACCAGTTCCGCAAACATTGCTGCTCTTTTTGGAAAATCTTCCTCGTGTAAGCTGTGTAACAGCTGAATGTGATAACACTTCTTCTTCAGCGTCGAACGCAAGATTCTATGAACAGTTGTTTTGGGTATGGCCAATCTGTGGGATGCTTGGCGAACTGACATTCTTTGATCGTCTTCGAACATTATGCGAACAGATTCAATGTTTTGTTGTACTGTTCTTGGGCGTCCACTTCTTCCTTCATCATGCACAGATCCAGTCCTTTTGAATTTGTTCACCAATTCACGAATTGCTTTATCTGTCGGTCCAGGCTTATGAAACCTTAAGAATCGGTCTCTAATTTCACAACATTTCATTCCTCTGATGCGACATGTTACTATCATAACGCGTTCATGCACATCCATCACCAATGATATGGATCTGAAAAATTTAATTAAAAATTTAAAAATAATTAAAATAGAAATCTAATGCATGTATTTGTCTAGAAAGGTGCATGCAATCATGTCATTAAAACATTCATTTGAAATTCAGCCTATTTCAACAAAATAGATAGAGATTTTTGGGACACCCTGTATATCAATTGATTTAGATCGAACTTTCTTCTTACTTTCTCCAAGAAATCCTTCGAGGATTTTCCCTTTTACTGTCTCGAACGTGACATCTTTCATCTCGTCCACCTTTCTCAAATTCTCTCTCTCTCTCTCTCTCTCTTCTCAACTAATCATTGACTCAACTCCCACAGCTCGACGTATGGTAGACTGTCTTCGACTTACTCCATGAATTTCCCTCCGCCTCCGCGCCGCGTTCTCCGTCTTCCCTCTGGACTTTGGACTTCCATTTTGCAGTGGGAAAATAATTCTTGTCCATCTCCCTTATAAACCTGGAATTAAAAGCAACTTTTACATACACTATTTTATGAGGTTAACAAATTTAATCCATGGGTGTGTACATACGCTTTATAGTTTTCACTTCGTTGCAAAGGACACTGCTTGTCAAAAGATAACCGTATGTGTACCCTTGAAATACTTCATATTTTTCAGAGTATGTTTAGGCCTTTTTACCGCTCAGATATAAGGTACACAAAAAGGACAGTTTTTGAAGTGCAAGTTCTTTGAGAAAAATCTGAACAGTCAACACAAACTTTCTCATGTCCCTTTATTGCGAGTTCATTCGAGTTTAATTTAGCTATTAGAGGTTATTACCCTTATATCATATACAGGGTGTATGATAAGTAACTCCCTATTTTAAAATTCGTATGTATTGTATGTTAAAGGTATTATCTTTAAAAATTATCTTTGTATCATTATTGTTTTAAACTGTACGACAGGATGTAGGAGTGACATGCGTGACATCATTTCCGATTTAGATTTAATCCGAGACTTTTTAGGTTTAGGCTTCAAACATTAGTCGTTTGTTAGTTAATAATTCATATTTTATTTCAGTTAAATTATTGAGTTATTCGCAAGTATAATTGAAAGGTGTTACCACGTTTGCGCCAAAATTTAACTTATCTGCCAAAATGTGTCCGTTTCATTTATGTCAAAACGTGTCTATCGACTGATCAGCTAACTTAACTTAACCTAACCTAACGTTTACTAATAAATAAGTAAAAGGACGTCTCTTTTGTGTGGAATAAACGAAACGATAAAAAATGACATTTTGACGTATAAGTTAAATTTCGGCTGAAACGCTATAGCCCAAACTGAATATGTAGCTGTTCTTGTATATACAAATTTATTAACAATAATTACGAGCTTTTTTATCTTTTTATCTGATGAAAGTTCAACAAATTGAGCCCAAAAATAAGTCTGTCTCATCAAATTTGTAAATTTTAAATTTGTACCAAATACTGATGTCACTTCCAAAAAACCTACTGATATTTATTCATTTATTCATTGTTATTTATTCATTGATATTTATTTATTCATTTATTCCTTTATTCGGGTTTTTGTTACTGTTCACAGTCAAGCAAACGCTATATCGGTATTCGACATTAATAGCTTTCAGAATTGATTCTCTTCAAATACATAACTATTGAAGCCTGTCAGAAGGAAAAGCCTTAAAGCTTATGGAAAGTAAACAAAACAAATAGTCCAATTGACAATTAGTTATTTTATGTTAAAATTATTGTAACAACAAAAATTGTAAATTCGTAATATTTATTTTGTAAATAAAGAATTATTCTTTCATTCATTAAAGGTAATTATATGAAAAACTAATAATAAATAAAACCAATTACCTTATTTCATATTTGAAACTGTAAATGATTTTCAAGGTTTGACATTTTATGTTTATTCCTGTTTTATTTGTAAAGATTCAGTAAGTCAATTTTCTCTGAAAATATAACACTTTTTCAAGTCCTTATTCCAGTGCCTCCAAATGCCTCCAAATGCCTCCAAATACCTCCAAATTCCAGATTACACATTCTTATACGAACGAGAACCATAAATCAGTGAGAAGAAGGCGTACATAAACATCTACATTTTTAGGCCTCAAAAGAACAATTGAGTAAGTATTTCTTTACAAACCTAAAAAAATACGTCCCTATAATGTATTCTTTTCTAATTACTGTTTTTCCTCTTTGCAGAGAAGCATTATGTTACTGTTGTTTCAGTAAATCATTCCCATGTGATGCATATTTAGCATTTTTACTCCTCCTTTTTCTTTCTTTGAACCGACAATTTTCTTTCTCGTAAAGAACGTGCAAAATGCTCTTATCAGAAGGTATTCAGCGACTCATCATGACCCAATTTTGTCTTCAAGATTTACATTTTTTAGCCAACGTTTTCTCCCAATATATATATATAACATATATATATATATATATATATATATATATATATATATATATATATATATATATATATATAGCCCTAAATTAGATTTTTAGTACCTACTTAAAACCGACCTTATTCGAAGACATTCCAAGCCCATAATTTTTCTTCGATCAATTTGATAGTTATAGATGGATACCGTTTACTTTCAAATAGGATTTATGAAACCATCGGAGTAAACATGGATGCAATAAAAATTTTACGGTATTTTATGGAGAGTAAATGACTGCTAATTATTTATACAAGCAATTTGAAGCAATTTTTGTCAAAAAAGATGGTTTATTTTACTGGCTATAATTTACACTGAAACTCATTATGCGAAAAGCGTTTCCCTTTTCGCATTAACTTTTAATGTAGGACTAATATTAAAAGGTAATTTTCCGAAATTATTAGAAAAACTTCGTTCAAATATGTTACGTAGTCGAGAAAATGGGAAAATTATATATATATATATATATATATTATGGAATTTCAAATGCCGCAAATAAGGTGGGATGCATCCTGAACCGTCGTTCGAACTGACGCAATAACACAAAGTAGTATATATATCAATAATATATATATATATATATATGCTAATATTTAGCTTCAAGGAGACCAGATTACGCTAAGTTAGATGGTCGCTTTAGATTAGTTAGTTATTTCCCACGTGACCAATTTCAGGCCATGATCTTTGTAACAAGTTTCAGAAAACCTGGTCTCCTGAAACTTAATATATATGTAAGATTTTTCATCCTTGTTTTGCTTTGTTAAATTAATCTTTTGAAAAGTCAAACGGAAAGAGACGAACGCTAAATATGTATTTATTTCGGACCTTTTCCAGTTTGTGTACCGTTTTTCATATAATTTATTTTTGATTGGTCATACAACCGCCGTCGATTATAACAACTTTTAAGAGAGGTAAGTTCTTGATAACCTAACCTAACCTAACGTAACCTAACCTAACCTTCTGTTTTACTCTATGCTGTGCCTAACAGAAGCAAAGAAACACTAGAAAGTTGCATAAAAGCCAACATTAGAAAACGGTACATAAACTGGAAAACGTCCTTTATTTTCTTATAAATTGTTCGTTTTGTTCCTTTTATCAAGATTGAAAGTACAAATTTTAAGAAGTTTAATCTATAATCCAAAAAATACGCAATATTGATGCTTTAACCGTCATCAGGAATCGTGGGGTCTATTTGACCCCCAGTGTTATTCATAGTAAATAGCTGCTGCTAATTGAGCAGGTAGTGTGGCGACCTCCACTTTTATGTAATCTTACAAGACACTTTTTCCTGTGATATATCAAAATTTCGTCGCTTTTACTATATTCCTTCAGGAGGGGTAAGTCATTTTAACCCTTTGGGGTCAAATTGACCCATGGTTCCTCTCGTGTCATTTGATGTATATTTCATTTTTATGTAATTATTTTCATAAATTTTATTTTATTTCAGAGATTTATTTCATACACACCCACCATATTCAGTGAACTTCATAAATGTTGATAAAAATGTCAAGAAAGTCAATACCTGATGATCGTGAAATTATAAAAATGTTAGAATCACAAACAATACCTGAATCAATACCATTAGGATGACTTTTTTATTTTTGTATTTTGTATCATCATTCAAAACATTGAAAGAGATGATATTATTCGTTAAACGTTCTTAAATATTAAATACAGTATTTCATTCTTTTGAATGCTTCATTACGGACTTTTTATAACACCATTTTGTAAGATTTTAGGACCTGGGGTCATATAGACCCCGTGGTTCTAACAACGTAAGTAAATTGAAAGTTTCTGACGACGGTTACAAACAAAATATCATGTATCTGAGTTTGTAAAGAATAATATTTTATGTTTGGAATTTCTACTGCGTGTAAAAGCCAAGATAATTTAGTTACCCTTATTTATATAAAAAAAAAATTGCACAAATGTAAATATTAAAAAGTAGCAATATATTGTAATATTGTAATTATTACGTTCTGTATGATAATTCGAACTTGTGTATTAGACGTTTTATAACGATCTAATTCAAGGGTGTAAATCAATACCTGAGCAAAGGTAAAACCGTTAGACTATTTAGTCAAAGTAATCCGTTTTCCAAGGCTTATTTTTCTGGTAAAAATATATGTTTTTAGGCCTCTCAGCTCAGAATACGAGAGCTTTTCACTAAGTTGCTTTATAAACAATCTGTTACAACAGAGAAATAAAGGGTGTTCCACTTAAAACCGGCCCGCTGGAGTACTCCAGCGGGCCGGTTTTAAGTGGAACACCCTTTATTTTCTTATTACTTTGTTAAAGAAAATCTCATATTTGAACGAACTTACGTTTTTTTTAGGTGGATCACATAAAAAATATTGGATCACCCGAAGATCAGGGCTCCTATATATTCTTGTTTTTTGCTTTACAGTACCAAATATAATAATAAATTAAATTGAATGCCCGGTTAGGTCAACTGTACGCCCTTAACGATTGGTTAAGTCGTGATATTTTCGTTAGTTTTAACGAAGATATCATTTGGTAATTGAGGTTGGGGGCCCTGGTCTTGAGGTGATCCAAAATATTAACTTTGCTTTCTGTTGAACTTCAAATTTTGGGAAAGTATTTAACTTAAAGTTGTTGTTTTTAAATTAAACACATTTTACGCATATTTTGAATAAGTTATGTTCACATTTATCAAATGTTCAACCGAATTCTTTGAAAATTTGTTTTTATATTAGAATTTCTTAATTGAATTCTAAATTAACTACAATATTCGCCCTTTGGCAAAATACGCCTCTGACAAACTCGATATTTGTGATTTTCCTCCGCATTACAGCTTTATTAAATAATTAAAGCTTTATTAAATAATGAAAATAATAATTACAGCTTTATTAATAATACGAGTAATTAGGTGAAAACTATTATAGGATCACCTAAAGATCAGGGCCCCCAGCCTTCTTTAGTTAGCTTTATAAGGCTATCTAACGAAAATATCACGACATAACCTAGGGCGTACAGTTGACCTAACGATTGGTTAGGTTAGGTCGTGATATTTTCGTTAGTTAGCCTCATAAGACTAACTCAAGAAGGCTGGGGGCCCTGCTCTTCAGGTGATCCCTTATATTTGCATCTAAAATAATATAAATATTTATAAAAAATAAAAAATACCCTTTTCTGAAACTAAAATAGTTAATATTAATCTTTTATAGACAGGTTTTTTTTGTAGAATCGTTATGAATACGTTCGTTCGAATTTTCGAACCTTTGACATTTTGTAGGGGTCGAACATACTGTAGAAGTTTTTAGTTAAATGTTGAAAACCAGTATTTTGTATGAAAACTATGAAAGAAATTTTATTTGGATCAATCCCAGAATAGGCACCTGAAATCATTTTTAGGTGCTTAATCTGGGATTGAGGCAAAACACAGGTGCTTAATCTGGGATTGAGGAGAAAAAAATATAAACAGTTTTTAGAGATATAATTTCATTGTTTTTATCAATATTTGAAAAAATCAACTCTAACCTAACCTAACCTAACCTAACCTAACCTATATCTATACCAATTTATGTGGCAAGATAGATTTGCTTCAGATAGATTCAGAAACATTCGGGCTCATATTGCAGGAATTTATAATATCTAAAATTTTTCTTTATTCATTAAACCACTTTAAACCTTTTATAACTTTGCCTTTATTACATTTGTAATAAACTTTGTATAAACAATAAATTTTGTAATCATCAGGGTTTTTTTATTTAATTCCTTGCAAGGTGCCTATTCTGGGATTGAGGTTGAACGCAGGTGCTTCATCTGGGATTGAGGTACATCAGGTGCCTATTCTGGGATTGACCCTTTTATTTACGTTAAAATAATGGTAAAATTTTTGTTTTAAAATTACTATTTTTTTCATGAAAAAGGATTTTTATTTACCTTAAAAAATTTTAAGTATGTATTTTTTTTTAATTCCAGAATTGCATTTACGAAGTATAACTAAAATATAATGTAATATTAAGCAAATAAACTTAAATATAATTAGTTTTTTTACACCTCAACACTTCCCTCTGTGTATTGACCGATTTACTTTGTTGGTCGATGTATATATCATCCAAGAAACCCATCTTCTCAAGAGATTCTATTTCCCTTGGAGAATATATAGTACAACTTCAATCATCGCGGGAACAGTTTTTCCCCCTGAATGGAATGAGACTGATCCCAAACCTTTATCTATAAAACATTTTAAAATGTGTAAATTTACGCATGGCCTTGAAAGGGAATGCAGGATGTGACTCCACGTCATCCATTTTCCCTCCGCGGATGAAAATTTAGTCTGACATTTCAGAAGAGCTTCGGTCGGAAGCTTCCCCGGAAGACATAACCTTCCTGGCTGCTCCCGGGAGTTAGTTGAAAGACTTCACTCCATATTTTAGATTTTTACTTTCATGTAAAAGTAAATTATATAATAGACCATGTTCTTTGTGTAATGTCAGAGATAGCCTTCTATGGGAGGGATGAAAGCAACAAACCCATCAATGACACGCTTCCTTTTTTCTTATGGACTGACTTCAGACATCCTAAACTGTACGCGTGAAAGCATATTGTTGAACAGTACAGTTTATTATCGTTTAATATTAATAAAAAAATTCTACACTAACATGAAGCCAAAAGAATTCATATGATAACTTTAATTGAAGCAATTATAATATTTTAATCATTGCTTTATCTCATCCAAATAAAAAGTCTCCGATGACCATATTTAGCTTATATTTGTATTTAATTAACTTGTTTATGCTTTATATTAATTTTATTTTTCATAATTGATGCTCGGCTGGGGATTATTATAAACCTTTTATTGTACATATTTGTATGATTACATTTCTCTACTTTTGTGGGTTTGAACAACTGATCAGGATCGATATATATATATATATATATTAGTGATGTAGCGGATGCGGATGAGGATGTTTGATTTCAACATCCGCGGATGCGGATGCGGATGCGGATGTCTACATTTTCGTTATTTTTTAGGATATATTCGAGATTTGTTGTGTTTAACGTATATAATAAGTTATTATATAGAGAGAGCTGTAGCTATAATGTAGTATAATTGATTAATTGTACAATAATTGCTGTACTTTTCTCTGAACATATAAAATAATATCAAGCATCTAACTAATATAGAAATCAATTAGTGAATTCATCTGCAAATAAATTAGTTATATTTTGTTGAGTTTCAGCCACAATTAGAAACCATAATTGTGTTACCAGGATGCGGGACGTGAACCCAACTCAAATGCACCCCACCGACCTCTTTCCCCAACCTCCACCCTTATAGAAAGAGATCTTTAATTAGCTTGATAACTATTTATATTAAGTTTAAAGTTTTATTAGGCATATTTATAAATGAGTAATTAAAATAAAGTAAACTAAGATGTTCATCGTTTAATGTTCAAACTTAATTATAGAAGGTTATGCTTAAGGAACATTAATTTTTCTGCCTTTTCTGCTGCCAGTCTGTTTCTCTTTTCATCATATATTAATCCAGCACTGCTAAATAATCTCTCGCTTGGTACGTTTGTTGGAGGACAGGCTAAATGTTTCCTTGCAAGTTTACTCAAGTATGGATAGATATTCTGCGTATTTTTCCACCAACTAATAGGATTGTCACATGCAGCCAGGCGTTTTTCTTGGTGATAGCTCTCGATCATTTTTACTACATCTTTTGACATCGCGTAGGTCTCGTCATTGCTGCTTGACTCAAGAAACTGAGAGACAGATTCTGTGATAGATTTGCTTGCTGAAGGTGTTGGTTCTGTCACTGAAACTTTTATTCTTTTGGTGGGTGGCGAAGCGACAGATTCAAGAGATTGAAGCTCTTCAACTGCTTTGCCAAGTGATGATTTAACTCGTTCTAATGTACTAGGTGAAAATAACTTAGCTTTGTAACGTGGATCTAAGTAGGTTGCAAGAGAGTAACTTCATAAAAGAACAGCCTCTCGTCTTGTCGCTTGCATCACTTTTGCGCACAATGAACTAGTTCTATTAATATAGTAGAATTTGATAATTTCCGCTTATTAATGACGTTTTATCTCAACAGTCCACATCCGCACGACATCCGCAGTCCAAAGTGCGGATGCGGACGCGGATGCGGATGCGAGAAAATGTGCGGATGTTCCGCGGATGCGGATGCGGATGCAGATGTGACCTACATCACTATATATATATATATATATTATATATATATATATATGCGACAGATTGGTGACTTGGAAATCTCAGTCTAATGACGAACAGTAGAATCAGGATTATGGAAGACATTTATCTCGTTAAATGTCTCGGAAACAATTCCTTTCCTTTTTTCATTGGCCTAGAAACTTATGCAAGAGAAAATAGGGTAATGTATGCGATATACATAGTTTTACAATATACATACATATAAATATGAACATATATATTGAATTTAAATTGTTTAGATTCAGTAAAATATTATATTAATAGCATAAAATGTATGATTTAAAATATTAAGAAAATATGCTACAAATGCAAACATAAACAAACATCGTAATAATAACGCCACAAAAATGCTTTGTTGTAAAATATTTTGCTAAAATATTGCATTGCAGTAAACAATAAAACGAATCTAAAAATAAAAACTCAGTTTAAAATGAAGGGAAATTTTACATCTCAATTCGAATATATATATACAAAATCCAAATTGAAAACATAAATTTTTTTGAGGATTCATCACTTTATTTAAATTAGATTTGTTTTTATTAATTAATGGAGATTAGTTTCATCATGTTTTCGAAGGACATCGAGGAATTCAGGTTAGATATACAAATATAAAAATATGCACAAAACTATATTTTAAAATTTGGAATTATACAGATTTTATTAATAAAGTCTTTACGAGGGCCAAAAAATCTTTCTATAAACAAAGTTGACAATAACACTCAAGATTGTGTATATTTAAAAGCAAAATATGTAACAACTGCTGCTGATGTTATTGTTATTAAAGCCATCCACAAATAATAAAATGAAAATATTGACTACGGCAGCGTCTATTAAATCCCTTGCGCGAATTACTCCAAAAAAATATAACGATGAGACCATTGATTTAGAACGAAGACTGAATCATCACTGATTTCATCTTAAAAGAACTGATAATAAGAACAGATGCTTAGTTATACACCGATAAAGTTGAGACCATCGACTATGATTATATAAGAAACAAAATCCACTGTCAAAATTTCTTATTTGGAAGAAAGAAAAATAATGGAAACATACCTATTATGTTTAAGAGTTTCGGTCTAAAGCTCATCCCGGAAAACATTGCCTTCTAGCTGCTCTCCGGAATTACGCGAAAGACTCCATTGCCAACTCTTTTGTTTATACAGTACTTTTAAAGAGTTAATCGCAATAAAGCATATGACACGGATGATTTGGTTTTGAACACTTTCTGAAAAAAAGTGTTATATTGTTTGCCATATGTACGGTTTAGGAAAAAAGTTCATATAGAGAGAATATCTCCAAAAAGCATAAAATTTACTATTTCGTCATTTTGGTTTTAAAGGGAGGAGGGATAATTAAAAAATGAAACCAATTAGTAATTTTTTATGCTTTTAAGAAATGTCATGTTAGTAGGCTGACTTTTTTCCAAAATTGCGCTTTAGCCGCTTAAGGAAGGCTGGCTGGGCTTCCGTCCCTTTGTCCAGCCTCTTTTTACGCTTCCCTCATTGTGGGTATGGGTATTTGGGTATTTTAGTTCAGGGGTATAACTTTTATTTTTGTTCTGATAATGGATGCATATATTGTGCGCCGAGGTTTGATGTCTAAATATTTAAATACAGGTTTTATTCATTTTCTAAGTTTAAATCCGACCATTTGGTGATGGGTTTTCAGGGAATATCATTTCCACGTTTATTCTTTTCCTGTTTCACCTCTTTATCAAGTTTTTTCATAATTCCCTTCATTCCTTCATTCAACAAAACATATCCAGTAATTTCCTGATGTTAAATTTCCCTCACAGACCTATAAAATTAAAAATCTAATTATTTACATAGTTTTTATTTAAACTACAATGTATTAAATACTATGTCTAATATGCAGAGGGTTGACATTTGTTCTTGAGGGCAATTATTGTGGTGTCTGTTTACTTTTGTTAACCCTCTGTACATATCTAAGATATTGCATCGTTACATTCATTTTATTTTCTCCACACGTGGACACTTACCCACGACATATATATAGATATATATTACTTTATCCTCGCTTCTCTCGCTCTTCCTTTTATGTTGTTATCTTCAGTATGTAATGCGTTACTGATTTTTAATCTTCTGAAACTCATAAATGCAAATCGTTTAAGTCATATTTCGTTCCAATCTCTCGATGCGGCAGTTTCTAGAAGGAGAGTCCTCCCTCGGTGCCCGTTCGGTTTATTATTAGCTCAAAAGTAGAACATAAACATTATGAAGAAGAAGAAGGAGAAGGAGTATTGGTCTCACCGCCTCCGAAGTCCCATCCATCGCGCTATTTTTCGTATGCAACATTTTTACGTTATAAAGATGCTGGAATTAGTTATATGATAAGAGAGTCCTTCTTCTTCTTCTTCTTCTTCTTGTCGGGAGTCAAAACCTCCAAATAGTTATGATTAGTTTTGTTTGGGAAATCATTCTTTTTCTCCTTTCTGTCATTTGCTCCATTCTTTTATATTTTTCTATGTCCTCGTAAAGAGGGCAGCTTGCATGGTTAGTTAGTTAGGATATAGTACAAGTAGTGGAGTTACAGAGGCTACAAATATCCAAGATGCACTCTAGGCTAACCCAAGAAGGAAGTAGAAAAAATAGAAATAAAAAATTTAAAAAGAATACTGAAAACTTACACTATGCTTACACTTCATAGGCGGATCCAGAAGGGGGGGCAAGGGGTCAGGGGGCCGACTAAGAGAGACTTGGAGGCCCCATACATCCTGATTAAACGGGATTCATATTATGCTGCATACATTCATGTGATATTTAACTACATAAAATCAATATCAGTATATATGTTTTATGAGCTAGATAGCCAAGTTTAATTTCAATAGTAAAACCAAAAGGAATTGATTTGAACTTCACTAGAATTGAGAGCGTCTGATATCTATATTCATGGGCCTCCAGAAACGTTGGCCCTCCCTTACAGCCAATGCTGGATCCGCCTATGTCACATTCATAGGCGTGTAAAGCTTTCACCCAGGAATAATAGTAATAGTAAAGTACAGAATAGACAAGGCTCTCTTCCTCCTTCGCCAGCTACTGCTGACAGAAAATAGTTTTGAAAGAAGATTTATAGGAAAGTAGGAAAAAGTATAATGAAGAGAATAGTTTCAGAGTTCATTTACACCATGCGTACACTTATCTCGTGTACTCCGTTACACATTAGAAAACAATGGAAAATAAAAGATAGTATGATATTAATGTGTTATTTCACTAATAAATGTAATAAGAGGCATTGACAGGGTCTGAGTGTAGATGCAGAGAGCATTAGCGTTCTCAGAAGAATGCTCCCAGGAGTCAAAATTTCGAACAGACATGTTCACTTTAAGGTAGCGGTTCTCAAACTTTTTCTTCTTCCGTACCCCTTGAATTCTTTCACGGGATTTTCTGGATTTTCGAATGAGATAGACGATTTTTACTTTCTTTACGACCTTTTGACTCGTGGTACGACCTTGTGACTCGTGGTCGTTTGTTAATCGTATATAAAATTAAAAGGGTTATATTTTCAGGACCCCCTAAGATTCCCCCGCGTACCCCTGGGGGTACGCCGTACCCCAGTTTGAGAACCACTGCTTTAAGGGATGCAGTGTAAGATTTTGTTCATTGTGTGTGCGGTCGGTGAACACGTCTTCATGGCTTTCGTTAATGCTGAAATCAACATCCTTTGGCCAATGCTTTGGCTAAACCCAAAGCAGCGTGAGCTATCATATTACAGTATAGGCCCAACTGTCATGCAAAGTTCCTTTTTGAAGAGGCTCAATGATTTGGTTATATACAGTATTAAATTACTAAGGATAGAAATATTACAGTTATATATACACAGTTGATTAGAAATAATACAGAAATTAGAAAATTAAACAGACAAAAACATTATTTATGATACTTTATACTCATTTCAAAGTGTAATTATATAAGATTTTACATTCACGAAGACATTTCTGAAGAATATTGTGGTTGTTAATGAAGGCTTCCGATTATCTGAGAAACATAACGTGCAAACAAGGGTTTAGCAATTCAGAAGATCGAAGATAAATTATTATGCACCTTTATTTTACTGATTCACTACATGAAAATTTAAAACACAAGAAAACGTCGAAACAAACAGAAACGAAATGCCTATTAGATCTCAAATAATTTAATCAACGACAAAAATAGATGTCGAAACAACAACTTTTATCCTGATATAAACTATAAAAAGAACATAGACAATAAATAGCCTATTTTCAACAACTTTTATCCATATGGAAATTAAGTTCATGACTCCAGAGGAGATTTATTTCCAAAGGTAGATTTTCGGAAGGTGTTGCGAGACTCCTCTTAATGTCTCAACAGCAACCGGAGGCAAGGATAGTCAGCTTATTCTCCGGACGGTCCCAAGCCCGGATAAAGGGGGAGGGTTGGTGTCAGGAAGGGCATCCGGCCGTAAAAACCCCTCGCCACAACCAAATGAGATGAGTCAAGAACCAAGATGGAGGCGACTCACCTTAAACAGCGACCCCATATAAAAATGGGATTAATTATGCTGAGGAAGAAGAAGTGTAAGATTGTTAGTACTTTTTAGAAAAATCGTGGCATTTTTAACTTAGCCATAGCTACTGTAGAGCATAATTTCATAGTTTTACAATGTGGAATAGTCAAAATTTGTAAAGCGCTTTGTTTTTACGATCGCTGTTATATTGTAAGGAGGTTCGAATAGATTGGGCGGGGGATAATGTGC
The DNA here is from genome assembly GCA_023014485.1 of Bathynomus jamesi. NCBI lineage: Eukaryota > Metazoa > Arthropoda > Malacostraca > Isopoda > Cirolanidae > Bathynomus > Bathynomus jamesi. The sequence continues at coordinate 42,151 of JAJOZX010012906.1, read as the reverse complement.
ACCTAGCTCTGTGAATCCCTCGCATACTATTTCGCAAACACACACACACACACACACACACACAGTGCACCTTTCTTGAATCAGTCCTGGTGCGAGAGCGTATTATTTAATAGAGATTATTATTTAATATAGATTACATATTCCGCTTAACAGCAGGATGGTCTTTGGCTTCAGCGATGAAATGATGCCTTTTCCAAATGAATAATGATAAAAAAGCTTCGAACCTGAGTATGATATAGATTAAACTTAGTAATTTAATGTTTCATATCCTTTATTTTAGACTGTCTCATAATGCGTAACTGGGTACACGAGATAAATGTAGTCATGGTATGAATGAACTCTGAAGCTGTTCTTTTCATTTTACTTTCCCTGCTTTTCTATAACTTTCCTTTCACCACTATTTGCTGTCAGCGTTTACCGACAGAAGAAGAAGAGCCTTTTATGTTATACTTTACTCCTGTTATTATTTCTGCATGAAAGATTTACACCCTCATAAGCGTAACCATCGTACGAGAGTAGTTCACTTTATCGCCATTCGCTCCTTTTTCTTTACATATTTAGCTCCGTTTTTTGGGCAACCCTGAAGTAGATCTTAGCATCTTTGTTAGTCTGTAAATTCTGTAACTACTTCTTCTTCTTCTTCTGCACTTGATGTTTCAAGTTACAGATCTTGTTAAGTATTCATAAATAGATGTTCGTAATTTTTTCGTAAAGTGAAAGAACGGATCTTCGGTTTTTGTACTCTTTACAATAATATGATTTTCACAATAAAGATTACTTGTACTTAACAAAAGTTATGTTTGATAATGAAACGTTTGTGTTGTTCTGCATGCATTAAATCTGGAGATAACAACATTACATAAATGTATTTTGTGGTTTATATTGATAATACACTACCAACTTAAGAGGGTCTCCCGATAGAGTATATGAACACGTTTGGTACACAAAAGGAAATGGGAGATATATTTATAATAATAATAATAATAATAATAATAATAATAATAATAATAATGTTCCCGAAAACATTAAAAATATATATCAGAAACATTAAAAATATTTATCATGGAAGCCAAAAATAATACTGAGACATAAAATAAGGCTATTTATAATCACCCAAGCTATTTATAGTCGTAAGTATATTTTCAAGAATATACTTAAGTGTGTATTCGTATAAATTTGAAAGAGAACTACATACCCTAATTTATGGACTGGTTAGAATCATGAACACCCTCCTGTGGGTTGGGTTAGATCGGGTTATGCCCAATTAAATTAGGTTAAGAGACTGTGCATGGTTTTGATTTGGCCATTACTTGAGAGTCTTTCCAAGTAAAATATAATCAATTCTATACATTCTGAATATAAGTGAAAAAATCAAATACGTGATTGGGTTTGGATTCTTTCCATTGCAGCACTATATATTCTCTCTCTCTCTCTCTCTCTCTCTCTCTCTCTCTCTCTCTCTCTCTCTCTCTCTCTCTCTCTAATAAATCGTGTATGAGGTAAGTAAAGCAGTACTTATGGTATTTGGGGTACTTGCAGTACTGGCTACCAAGCGTCAAGAATCAGAATCGCGTTATGTACCAGAAGGAAGAAACACGTACCTGCAAATTACTTTAAGAACAAGCTCACATACAAACCCATATAAAAGAATAGTGAGACATACATACATACGGTTCAATTGGCATCTCTTCTCCTAATAAAGCTGAATTCTTCGCTCGAACGTTCGCCTCCAGCTCAACAACTAGATGATCCCCATACCGTTCTTCCATCTACTCCCACCTTTGCCTTAATTATGTCTGAAATTAGAATTTCTTCCAAAGCTGTTTTTTCTGCCCTATCTGGGCTCAACTTTGGAAATGCGTACTGTCCTGATGAGGTCTCTCCTATTGTTCTCGAGAACTGTGTTTCTGTGTTTAAACTCTGTATAGGCAAACTCTTTCGTGTTTGTCTTTCTGCTGGTATTTTTCCTTCCTGATCGAAGTTCACTTTCATTCAGCCTGTCCCAAACAAGGATAACCGCTCTCAACCATTCAACTATCGTCCAATTGTTTTGATTTCTTGCTTTTCTAAAGTTTTTGAATCTATCCTCAATAGGAAGATTCTTAAACATCTCTCTACTCACAATCTTCTTTCAGATTGTCAGTATGGAATCCGCAAGGGACGCTCTACTGGCGATCTTGCATATCTCTCTGACACTGATTATCTTCTTAGGGATTTCGGTGAAATCTTTGCTGTTGCGCTAGACATATCAAGAGCTTTTGACAGAGTCTGGCACAAATATTTAATTTCCAAACTGCCCTCCTTCTGTTTCTATCGTTCTATCTATGCCTTCATCTCTGCTTTCCTTTCCGGCTGATCAATAACTGCGGTTGTAAATGGCCACCGTTCTTCTACGAAAAATATTAATAGTGGTGTTCCTCAGGGCTCCGTCCTGTCACCCACTCTCTTCCATTGTTTTATTAACCCGTTTGCTGCGCAACCCGTAATATCACAGGCTCTCGCTTCTAACCATTTCTGCACAGCCCCGTGTATACACATGGGTTTAAACTTTAAACTGAGATATCTCTTAGCGTAGCAGGTGTTTCTGGCTCGACTCGTAACTGGACGCTCGTGCAGTTAACGGGTTAATGCTATTTTAAGTCACATTTCCTGTCATATCTAATTCTATGCCGATGATTCCATCCTCATTCTCCACTGCTTCACAAAGTAGCTATGCGCACCAGAACGCAAATCTTTCTATCTCTGATTGGGGCAGAGAAAACCTTGTGGTTTTCAATGCCTGAAAAACCCAGTTCCTTCATCCGTCTAATCATCACAATCACCTACACGACTATCCCTTTATCTTGAACAATACACAACTCAATCCCTCCTCTTCTCGGTCTACGTCGTAGCCAATGTCGTAACACCACTCCCACTTAACAACGAAATTAAGCGACATTGGGTCGGATAGTAGTTGGATGGGAGACCGTCCTTTGCGATCAGACTATGTGGCGTTTCGTGGTTCGGATCCCACGTATGTATTGCTCTTTCCTGGAAAGATCACATATACTCTCTTTCTAAAACAGCTTCTAAAAGGTTAGATGTGTTGCGCCAGCTCCACAGTTTTTTCACCCACCCTTAATTGCTGTATCTGTACGGGAGTCTTGTCCGCACTGTATGGAGTACGCTTCTCATGTGTGGGGTGACTCGACCTACACAGCTCTACACGACCGGATGGAATCAAAGGCTTTTCGTCTCATCAATTACTGACTGTCTTCACTACCTCTCTCTTCGTCACAATGTTGCCTCATTCTCTATTTACTATCGTTATTATAACGGACACTGCTCTTCCGAACTCTAGCTGCAAGCCTTCTCCTCTAAGGAGGGCATACAGTACCAGAGTTTCTACACATTCTCATTCCTTTTCTGTCCAACTCCCTAACGCGAGGGTTAATCGGTATTCTCAATCTTTTATCTACTCAAATGGTCAACTCTGGAAAAACTTTCCTCAATCCATATTTTCTACTGTCTATGACTTCCAATCATTGAAACGTAGATTGTCCGGGCATCTCGAAAACTCTTGAACTTGATTTCGGCACTTTTCTCTTCCATAAGGGGAAAGTTTTTGCGGGTGTTCGCCGTTTGCCCCTCCTTCCTGCATGAAAAACATACGAAATATATCTATATTATATAATATATATATATATATATAATATATATATATATAATCATGCGGGTTGCTTCTACAGAGCTTCAATTTAATATTTAGGAGAAATCCAATGACAAGGAGAAATGTAAATGCCATGAAAAGTCTTCTTTAATGCGCAACGTTTCGAGCAATACGCTCATCTTCAGGCTGTTTAATAACAATGTGAAATTAAAATCAATATTGAATGAAAAACAAAACAGAAAATTTCTATAAACTATTCATACAGACAAATTTAAAAGACTGAGAAAAGAGGGTTAAATTCTAAGTTATACAGATTTACATATAAAAATTAAGAAGCTATTTTTAAATACATATAGTAATGTGAAATTAATACACTGGAAAAATTAACAATAGTACACTGGAATAATGAAAAACTAACTAACCTTTCACTGCAGTTCGAGGCTAACTAATTGAGCAGAGGCAAGACGGGAAAAACAAGAGATGGCGAGGGCGATTGGGGAAGGGGGGATATAAGGAATTGGGGAAGGAGGAGGGATCATAGCAAATTGAGGGGGACGGCAGATGAGTCAACATTTAGACTGGGGAACAATGTTTTAATGAAAAGCGATTCCAAAATTCTTAGTGAGTTGGGACAAGTATTACAACCAAGAATTTTAAAATGTCTAAAGTGACATCAGTTTTACTTTTATGCTGTGTTCGCGAATACTCGAAACTTCTTTAGTTTTTAAAATTTTACCTGTTCGGCCACTATTCCATATGCGAATAAAATCTAGCCCTGAGAGAGCGAACAGTGCTGCCAATGTAATTCCCAAGGAGACACCTAGGGCAGGTAAATAAATAACAACACCGCTACGCAACGAGTCAGGGGTTCGATCCTTCGCTGAGAAAAAGCTACCTAAAGACGTTTTATTAATAAATATGATGCGGAAATCAGTATGATAAAAAAAATTTCCTTAACAATTTTGTAAATTTAAGCTTAAATTCCTTATTCAAAGGACCATTTCAGGTACCAAGAAATATTTATATCCTTCGGCACTGTAATACATGGAAGTTGAGGGCTATAAACATTATTTAAGAAGGATCTAATTAGTTGTCTACATATTGAACAGGAAAACTATTATTAGTAAAGTATGATCTTAGATTATTAAATTCATCATTAAGTAAGGTAAAACTAGAGGTCAAATTATATCCTCTGAACAGGAGAGTTTTAATACAAGACATCTTATAGTTGAAATCAGTAAAACTAAAAAAATTCATGCCCAAACCAGTGAAAGTGGGTTCCTGTAAACTGATGTAGTAATAGAATCACCGTTTTTCGAAATTAAAAGATCTAAGAAGGGGAGGGAGCCATTTTGCTCAGTTTCCATTGTATACGTTATATTGGGGTGCAAAGAATTTAGGAAGTTAAAGAATTGTTGCGCTTGTACCGCATTATCAAAGACTGCTATCGAATCATCAACGAAGCGTCGATAGAAAATTGGCTTGAGATGAGTGGAGATTGTCTAAAAATTACACTTTCTAAATGAGTCATAAAAAAATCAGCTGCTAACGGTCCGACAGGTGATCCCATCCCTACTCCATCAATTTGTTGGTAAACCTTATTGTTGAAAGTGAAATAGCATTGTTTGAAGACCAATTCTAAAGTTCCTTAAAATGAGACAATGAAAAACCATGAAAATTATCAACTGAGCTAAAAACCCTATCTAAAATAATGGCAATAGTTTCAGATACAGGTACATTTGTGAAAAGCGACTTTACATCAAAACTGACAAAAAACTTTTTTGAATCGAAGTTTTTACCAAGGAGGTCTTTTTGGAATTCAAACGAGTTATTTATAGTGTAAGCATTTTTCGCAAAGGGGGACAGGAGACGAACAACAAATTTGCCAATTGAAAGGTGGGTAAGTTATACGAAGCTAAAATAGGACGGAGAGGTGTTCCAGCTTTATGGATTTTAGGCAGACAGTATAATTGAGCAAGATTAGCACCAGATGCGAACAACTGAGAGTAAGTATCATTTTTTATTATCTTTAAAGACTTTAGTCGTGACAGAAATCTATTAACCTGGTCTTCTAACCTTACAATGACTTTATTGACAGGTTCTAGAATTTGTTTGAATTTAGTAAGATCACTTAGGATTTCATTAGTTTTGTTTATGTAGTCCGATTTATTCAAAATAACCACTCCGTTACTCTTGTCTGGTCTAGTCACAACAATCTCCTGGTTCTTTGCCAAATTCTTAATACACTGCAAATCACTCTTCCTAAATATGAAAGATTGAAATTAAGATTTCTAAGTTTATGAAAAATTCTTGAGTTAAATTTGAGAACTGACATTTGAAATTATTGAATTCACCCACATGGGAACTTTCAAGCCATTGAAAAATTTTTCAAAGTAAAGAAAAAACGAAGGCTTATATATTTGAAACAACGGAAGCTTAAATTACAAACCAAGTGACAGTAAAAACTTTTCCCGAGGGGAGAGTGTGTAACTAGAAAGATTCGAAATTACCTTATCTGAATTGAAAAAATTTGGTGAATTCATTCCCAAAGCCTTTAACTTACGTTCATGTGTTTCCAAGAGGTAGAGTGAAATTTTTCTAGTTCACGTTGTACAAGAGAAATTATTAATAAATAGTCCAACAACGACAAGGTATTTTTAAGAGTAGTTATATAATGCCCAAGAGACTTGTTATGCGAATCTGATATTTTTTTATAATTAATTTCATTATTTAATAAATATTCCAGGGACGATTGATAAAATTCAGAGTCATATAGATTGTCACGGTAGAGTTTGAAGTAAACAAATTTCGGGAAAAACCCTGCAGGTCCGACACATTTCAAGAAAATAACAGTCCAGTTTTGACTTGAGAAACTTTCGTGAAGTCTTCCAAACATGGCGATAAGCCCTGAGGCCATCTTGTCCATACCTTGAATATATATAATCATGCGGGTTGCTTCTACAGAGCTTCAATTTAATATTTAGGAGAAATCCAATGACAAGGAGAAATGTAAATGCCATGAAAAGTCTTCTTTAATGCGCAACGTTTCGAGCAATACGCTCATCTTCAGGCTGTTTAATAACAATGTGAAATTAAAATCAATATTGAATGAAAAACAAAACAGAAAATTTCTATAAACTATTCATACAGACAAATTTTAAAAGACTGAGAAAAGAGGGTTAAATTCTAAGTTATACAGATTTACATATAAAAATTAAGAAGCTATTTTTAAATACATATAGTAAATGTGAAATTAATACACTGGAAAAATTAACAATAGTACCTGGAATAATGAAACTAACTAACCTTTCACTGCAGTTTCCGAGGCTAATAATTTGAGCAGAGGCAAGACGGGAAAAACAAGAGATGGCGAGGGCGATTGGGGAAGGGGGGATTATAAGGAATTGGGGAAGGAGGAGGGATCATAGCAAATTGAGGGGGACGGCAGATGAGTCAACATTTAGACTGGGGGACAATGTTTTAATGAAGGAAATCTAAAGAATGAAATATATATATATATATACACAGAGAGGGTCAAGACAAGAAGGAAATCTAATGAATGAAATATATATATATATATATATATATATATATATATATATATATATATATATATATATATGAAAAGTTTATATGTACGTCATAATGTCCAATATTTTGGAGCCATTTCGTGTATAATAGTTTTCATATCCTGTTTTCGTAACCCATTAACAACAAAAGGATGCCCTATAAAACCAAAGGGAAGTATGTGTCCGTAAAGGCTCTCTTTATAATGGGGGTATAACATTATAAAGCCTTATTTTTGTGGGCCGGATTCTGCCCACAGTGAGGGGACTATACAAAAGCGAACCCACGCCCTAACTGACACTCTTTTTTCTTATATACATATATATACACACACACGAGATCCTTCCTTGTTTTAGTTTAATATCATATATTATCATGACACTATATTTTAGTTAGATCTTCTGTATAAGTGCTATTAAGGCGGGTTTTGTTTGTCAGCGCGCTTTCCTCCCTATCCTTTTACAGTAGATTGCTTTTCATTTATTCAAGACCTGTGAAATATGAGGCTCATTTCAAAGGCTAATTACCAGTTTTACATTTTAGCCTAATTTAAAAGTGAATGTAAAATTTATTTTATTTAACAATAAATGTTAAGGAAACTGCTCATATTTTCTTTTATTTAATACAATTACCGCTGAGAATCTTTGATAAAATTAAAATATTAAATTTAATATAGTCTCTTTTTCTCTTTGTTCTCTTTTAAAACAATATATATATATATATATATATATAATGTATATATATATATATAATATATATATATAAGCAAACAACCACAGGGAAAAGGAAACACAAAGTCCGAGCGCTTTCGTGATATATTCACAGTCTGTTCCTCCTTGATAATGTGAATATATCACGAAAGCGCTCGGACTTTGTGTTTCCTTTTCCCTGTGGTTGTTTGCTTATTAATAAGGTCACGTGTTATTTTGTGATTTTAGTGCATAATATATATATTATATATATATATATATATAGCACAAAATAAAGGTATTTTTCCATACATTTATACTGTTTACTATAAAACTTTGAGTTCTGAAAATAAAAACCCACTCTAATAGACGGAGTTTATTTCCACAACAGTTTCGATGCCCACTGGCATCTTCTCGGTTTTTCTGTATCCACCGAGGAGGATGCCAGTGGGCATCGAAACTGTTGTGGAAATAAACTCTGTCTATTAGAGTGGGTTTTTATTTTCATATTTGACCTTCACGTAGAAAAAGAAATTTTTTGCACTTTGAGTTCTGTCTACTTTAGGACTAAAAATAGCTTTTAATCTACTCTCAGTGTATTCTTAGAATAATTTATTCTTTGCAAAGCACATTTAGTTCGATTTTTACTTTCCGTTCTTAAGCAGACACAGCAGATAATTTTCAATAATATAGTTTGATATGTAAATTTACCTTTATACCACTATATACATAACTGCTGACAAAAGAACTATGTCTGAACGGCATCATTGCCCCCCGTCTATATTTGTAATCTTGACTTTTGATGCAAAGACCTGGTTTATCCTCGCGACGCATCGTTTTGTGATGATACATAGTGTATTTGTACACAGAGAGCCATATTTCCATCACTTCGTAGAAAATCATCCGGTCATCCACAGCCGGTTTATTTTGCAGTAGAGTTTTCCATTCACATTTTATACAGATTAATGGAATTTCCCAGTTATGTAAAAATAATGTAACTTGTTTTATTGTCAGCTGTTTTCGTCCCTTTAAAATTCAAATTAAACACAAATCAAGCTTATTTTGGATTCAGTCATGTTCAGAGTTACCCCATAAAGTCTAATTGAATTCTCTGACATTTTATTTTTATACTAGAGTTTATTTAACTTAAACCTAACTAGTAACTACCGTATATTCAGTTATGCACAATATATATACACATATATATGAAACAAATAAGAAGGTTCTTTTCTTTACACCTACCGGGTTCGAATCGCTATCCCTGAGATTTATCACGCAAGGTACAATACAGAGTCTTTTACTCATTACCCCATTGGGAATTATGAATGCGCTTTAACAAACTGGGTATTTATAGCCTTGCTCTAAATTGCGAGCTTATTAGACAACTTCTTTCAGGTGAAAATTTTTTTATTTGCATTTAAAAACTTTATATTTACGAGAAAATAAGAAATACACTCTTTTGAAACTAAAACAACTAATATTGATTCAAGATAGACGGATGTTTTGTTCGGTCATGTTACGAATGTTTGTATGAAACCTAATATTTCGTAGCAGAGTTTATTTATTTGACAAACACAATGCCCAAGTAAGAAATCGGAGACTTCATAAATTTTAAATTTAAATTCTCGTCTTAAAATTGTTGCTTTATAATAAGTTAACCCGTTTGCTGCGCAACCCGTAATATCACGGGCTTTCCGTGTTTTTGGCTCGAATCGTAACTGGGGCTCGTGCAGTTAACGGGTTAATAAAGAATATGAATTTTCATTTCATATGAAATATTTATGTTTATGTACTGAAGAGTGAGAAAAATAGCTTAAAGCTTCAGAATAAGTCCAATTCAGAGCATTTGTTTTTTTATATGCATGCATTCATTGCGTATGTGCAAATTTTTTCGCGCATGCAGGGAAGGTTAATAAACCTTCCGAGTAGCTGTTGAAAAATATCCACCATAGCAAAAAAATTAAGAAAACCTTAGACAAAACATTATCGAAGTTACAGGCTACCAGAGACATAAAGATCCACTCTACAAGGTAGTCAAAGAAGCAAAGAAGGAAGCAAAGTAAGAAAGATAGGGAAGTGGACAGTCAATAAAAACTTCAAGTAAAAAGTAAAACCATGCTGACACTCATGTAGATATAAACGTTTACTCAGAAGCAATAACTGTCACACCTTGCATACATAAAATTGATTTGGTGCAATGTTACATCACTTTTAAAGTTTGTTGAAAGAATTGCTTCATCGGTAAATTAAAACTGACGTTATTTCATTTCTGTGGGTATGAAGTTTCAGCAATTTATCTTGATCAATTCAAAAGTTAAGGCGCGGACACGAAAAATGTAATTTGAGTGTTGATCTCTATCAACGACTTCACTGAGTTTTGCTTGTGGCACATCATCCTGTAACGATACATACAGTAAGTGGATGAAGTTCCATCAACTCATATTGGGCAGTTCAGCTGCGAGCTGCTCGTACCCTGAAATGGGCGTATGGGTGGAAAGTTTAACACTTCATACTTCCATTTAAACTACAGGGTGAGCGAAAAGTCCTTGTGCACCTGTCCACTTCCAACACAGTACAGGTACAGGTTCATTACACTTCTTGCAGGTGCACAGGGACTTTCGCTCACCCTGTATAAATGCATCGATGAATAACATATATATATTATACATATATATATATATATATATATATATATATTATATATATACATATAATATAATAATATATATATATATATATATATATATATATGCGCCTCGGTGGTGTAGTGGTTAGCGTCACTGACTACGAATCCATCGGCCCCGGGTTCGAGACCCGGTGACTGCAGCCAGCGCGCAACAAAAACCCAGCTGTTCATCCTTCCACACAATGAAGAAAGTGGTGGTAGATAAATGGGTGGCCTAGACACTGGTCTAAAATGTCTCATAAAGATCCTAGTGTAGTTTCGTTCCCCAACTGTGCCCTTGTGTAGTTTGTGTCCCTTTTTGCGTCAGGGGGACGTAAACTACACTTGCTACAAAAAAAACATTTAGCGTTAGAAATTCAAATGTTAAAAAAAAACAAAAATATTTAGCGGCAGTTAGAAAGAAAGGGGAAAAAATACATATATAAACCGAAACAATATACATTTTAAAATATTCATACTGAAGCCAATGCAAAAGAGTACAGTATATATACAAAATGGTACTTACGTATTAACGGGGGGCCACCACATATTGATGATTGGTTAGGTTAAGTTGTAATATTCTCGTTAGTTGAAAATTTCTAATACATCATATTTTTAAATAGCAATTTTTTAAAATATTTTTTATACAATTTTCTGAAAAAAATAATTTTAATTAATGATCGCACCGCTTCTACCCTCCAGAAACAACTGTTGTTTCTAATGTGTAACATGTATTAATCATTGTAAATATTTTAAAAATATTGTTAAAAAATATGATGTATTAGAAATTTTCAACTAATGAGAATATTACAACTTAACCTAACCAATCATCAATATGTGGTGGCCCCCCGTTAATACGTAAGTACCAAACATCCTTTAGAAATAATTCATAAAAAATGTCTGCGAAATCTCTCGAATAATGAGAACAGACAAAGTCACACTTCCCTACTGTTTAAAGAGCGAATTATTCTAAAACTAAATGACTTATTCACATTCAATATCGCTGTCAATATGTTCAAAGCTATCAGCAAAAATCGACATACATCACCCGTTCAAAGAGCAATCACCCCACATCAAATACACCATAGTTATAATACTAGACTGCCCAGTGGTTTTATACACAAACCTAACTATACAATAGAAACTGCAGGAAATGTACTCTTCCAAAGGAGCAGATATATGGAATGCATATCAGGCAGGCTTCATCACTAAATGTACTTCGCAAATTATCATACTAAAAAAGCACTTCATTAGCTCCTGCTGATGTATAAGTTCACTCCTGCCATTTTTATCATACAGGGTGTCCCGTAAGTCTGGACCCATAGGGAAAAATAATAAAATTACAAAATAGTCCAAAAATTTATTTATAATATATTTTTTTATTATTTTTATTATTATTTTATTATTTTTTTATTATGATCTTACTCCGCTGGAGTTTTATTTGTGAGGCCACTTGAAAGCCAAAGTGTACGAGGTCAAACTTCAGAACATTTTCCACCTTAAAGCACGCATTGTGGAGGCGTGTCAAGAAATTTCTGCGACTGTGATTCAGAAAGTGCTGTCGCAGTGGAGATTGCGTCTTCAACTATGTGTGCGACACAAACGGCGGACACTTTGAACAGATTATGTAATAAATTTTGGACTATTTTGTAATTTTATTATTTTTCCCTATGGGTCCAGACTTACGGGACACCCTGTAGTAATCAATTTTGTAATCAACTATTTAAAATATGCTAATTTCATTAATAATCTTTAATCTCGTAATCTAGTCTTTATTATTATTATTATTATTAGACTTAGACTTAGTTCCCATCTGGAGGTCTCCAGGTTGGGTCCCGTGCGATGCGTCTCCCCCGTCGGTAATCTCGCCACTGTGCCCCGTCTCTGGCCAGATCCGTTCTCTGGCGCCAGGTTAAATTATTAATTTATTATTATTAAGCAGCATTTATTTCTACTCAATATACAATAAATTATTTAATTTAAAATTATGTAACATTTTGTAAACTTTGAGTAAAATAAATAGTCCAGTTTCACAATTTATGTCATTATAAATTGTAAAAGTATTGTATTATTTATCAATAAGGTTGTTCAGTATTCTACATTTACTATCAGTATTGTTGCTATTATTATTTTTGTTGTCATTACTACTATTACTTGCCACTTTCATTGTTTTATGAAATATTTTCTACTAAATATAATAAATCACTTAATTTAAAATCATTTAACATTTTGCAAACTTTATATTGTATTATTATTATTATTATTATTATTTTGTTTTTGTTTTTTTGTTTTCTATATTATTATTACTTGCCACTTTCACTATTTTATTTTTATGTAATAAATAATGTAAATGCCATTAATGTTGACTAAAAAGCCTCCATGCTTCTAAGGGCATATTCAGATGAGAGTACTGTGAATATATTAATGTCACAACATATATCTAAAAATTGTAAAACTCTGTCGCTTGTATTCGTTTTTGAATAAAGTTTGAAGTTTAAAAATTTGTTTCTAATGTATTTAATGTTAAAACTTAAGTTGCTCTTAGTATGTGTGTTCCTGATTAACATAAAATTAATATGCATGTAATTACGCTAGATTTATGAAAAGAAACTGAAGTATATTTAATTAACACTTCCTCCAACAGATGGTGTCACTCACTTCGATTAAATTATTTTCAAGTGATCAGTTCCCCGAAAAGTATTTCATCAAGTATCGAAGTTTGATGAAAATACTGTCATCACCTGAGTGCACTTGTTCAATGAAAGAATTTCCCATATCTTGGTAAAAATTCTAGTCTCAGTGTAGTGGAAGTTGGGGCAAGTCGGGACCCCGAGACAACGCGGAACACCCGCTCTACAGCCCAAACTAGTGCTGCAATCTAGCTTTAATCTATCTCCGTCGGTGCCGACACTGATCAGTAGGCTTGAGACAGTGGTACGGGAGGGGGGGGGGGTTTGCGCCACGCAGCTCCGCAAAAATTAGAAAGTCTCATTTTTTCTCCATTTGATCTAGCCTATCATCAGCGAATTTTTCCTTGATTCATAATTCCAAAGCTGTAAGAACTTATTTTGCTGATTTTGTGTGTGTAGGCTACTTATGGATCAGTGTTTCAGTTTCACGTATCGTTGTATCTGAAATTTCATCAGTGACCGCGTGGTACTGAAATTGTGAAAGGGGGCAAAAAGGAACCCCAGGTCCGAGTTGCCCCACGATTTTTTAACCCAAAAGTTGCAACGGCTTTCTCAAATTCCAGTTACACCTAATGCACATCTAGAACGCTAAAAAGTGATACAGAATGGAAGACAGAAGGTGAAGATAAATGTTTTTGTATTTAATGGGTCCAAATACTCGTCCTATATGCCTACAAAATTGTGATTTCCTTACGGGTCCCGAGTTGCCCCACCTTCCCTTACATGTTAAAAGCTGCCACTAATAGTTTTTGGTTCATTAACTTTGAATTTTTAACGCCAAATGGTTTTTTGTGAGTTATTCTTGTCTCGCTCTTTTTAAGTTTTATTATTATGCACACAAAAAAGATTTGCCTTTTCGTGGGACGCATTTTTCAGACAAGTTAAAGGTCAGTATTATAATTTCATCTAACGTTACAAAAGTTTGACTTTTGTTTTGTATTTAATTTGCTGAAAGACAATATGTTTATAAAGAATAAAAGAAGCAAATTTTTAAAGGAAATTAACTAAATTTGTAATTGGTTACATCTCGATAAAATTAATTAAAATTTAATTAAAAAATCGTTTGTCTTAATTAATTTTCCTTGTTTCCACTCCTAATCTAACTTTTACATCTGTGAAAGAAACGACAGCTTATAACTTGTTTTCCAAAGCATGATGACACAATCATCTGGCTGGACAAGATTGGGTCAATGAAGGCTCGCCATACCAGCAACTAAACCGTTGGTATTACTTCCCTGATCTTCAAAATTAAAACGGAAAACAGAGTTTCAACGTGTTAAACGAAGCGGATTTTTTGGTTGTTTACAGTTTACCCTCAATTTAGTTCGTTTACGCTTCCCATAAACTTGGTTAATGTGATGAATTGTGTTCTTATTACACAGCTGAAGAAATCTAAACGGACCGCTACGTTTCATCATAAGATTGAAAGAGATATTAAATAATAAGACAAAAGAATTGTTACCTCTTTATGGGTAAGAGGAAATCTAAACATTATATAATCTCTCAATGATTCGAAGATAGGTTTTCTGCGAGTTTATATATATATATATACACACACACAGAGTATATATTTTTATGCAAGAAGGAGGGCCAAAGGCGAGCGCCCGTAAAAATTCCCCCTGAAATAAGGAGAAATCCGAAATCTAGGTCTCCGAAGCTCGCAATGCCATTTATTGTTTTTAATTTTAAAAAGAATGTGTAAGTGTGTAAAATGCATGTATGTGTAGTGAAGAACAGAAAGAGAAGTGTGTTTTTGAAAGCATGCTGGACTGCTCACAAAGTAGATGAGACATGGAAAAAGATCAGCTAAGGAGGATAGTAACAGAAGAAACGGGGGTTCCAGCACTCCCTGTCTCCTGGCTAACATCTCTTCCCGGAGTACTTCCTGGTCAATTGGTGTCTACACTCTCCTCTCCAATTTATATATATATATATATATATATATATATATATATGGGATTTAACTCAGAATGGTTCCCTGAGGTATCATATATATATATATATATATATATATATATATATATATTATATATAAAAACTGTATGTATAAGCCTATTGCTAAACTTTAAAACAACTTTGATTTTTTTATCCTTTTTTCTTTAATGCATTTTTTAAAAAACATTTAATTACCACATTAGTTGAGTAATTCTGAAAGGAAAGTCAAATAAAACTTCTTTATTTTTAAAACTACCCAAATAATGAAGTAATCTCAACGATTTAATGGGTCGGACCCTGTTTGACACCAAATTGTGTTAAAACAACAGTTCTCAATGCCTTAATGTAGGGAACCCATTTTCACAATGATTCCAACGTCCACGGCCTCACGTGCTCCCAAAATCTAACCTATCTTAGTTACATCAATGGAAAAGTACAGGGTGTTCACACTGTCTTGTCATCCTAGTAAAATACTAAGTGAATTTTGTTTTCCTTTTAGGCACATTTGAAGTGTGTGATAGCAGCAAAACTATACGATGAACAACGCATATTTGCTAGTACCTGGGTCCATGAGCGACCACTTAATGGGAAAACCATTGAAAATATTTGTGAAGACTTTCAGGACCAATTCGTCGTGCAGCTACTCCAAAAAGAACTCTGTTGAGATGGGAAAAGAAATTGTTCATAACAGGAACTGTAAAAGATAAACCAAGAACTGGCAGGCCATTTACCAGGCAAGAGCAGTGTGCATTACATGCAGTAAAAACATAACTGTATCAGTGATAAATGGATCTGAAAGAAATATGAAAATCACTTAGTATTTTACTGTTGTGACAAGGCATTGTGGGCACCCTGTACTTTCAGCGTACTTAAAATTTAAGACTTTGTATATTTAGCACTGATAATTAATTAGAAAAAATTAACGAATACATTTTTATATATTTATAAGCATGTTAATATTTTTCAGGGAAAATATATTTTTTAATACTGTGTGGTCGGATGACCTCAAAAAAATTGCTCGGCGACTCCTAGCTAGAGAATCGCTGGATTAAAAGGACAATACTTTATACATAGCGAATATACATAGAATACTTTCCGATATTTGTATATTCCTAAGTGTTTTACATCCGTCTTTATTAATTATGTTGACAATTTCTTTAGATCTTCGATGAAGAAAAGTGATGTAAAGTGTGATTTTGAAATTAAAATCAATAAATTTTTTAAGTATATAATCAAACACGCGACCTCGTTTTAGATTGTTGGGTTTTTTTTTTCCGTTTATGACGCCCCCTTCTCCTTTATCCCTTTCTTTCTTTCCCTCTCTCACTTTTTCTTCGTTCTCCTTTTCATTTTTCTTCTCTATTCTCCTTTCAAAGTTTTTGCTTGAGGTCATAAAAGTTAGACATTATAATGTCATTAAGTCGGAACTCTTTTACAGATTTAAAATATCATTTACCTTTTATAACTTTAGACCCTTCTGAAAAATCTCTCAAAAGAACCTTTGATATGAGACTACGCGAAAGAGACAAAAAAAAAAAACCTTGAGACTTTGAGACAAAAGCTTCTAAGTCTCTCCCCCTTCTGAAATGGAGATTGATCAAAATAAAAAGCGTTTTAATAATAATGAAATAAATAAGAATAAATCCTTTTCTCTGAAATTGACCGTTTATCTTTCTATTTTCTTCTTTTCAAAAGATAAACAAATGTATTTCATTCAAAGTGACCGACCATCTTTTGACTTGTCGTGTCGCTCGATCTAATCCTTTCACAAACGACGATCTATAACGACACTCGACACCTGTAGATTGCGCGAGAGTCATCAAAGTCAGCGTTTAATCACGCCCAACAAAAGTGATCAATTAGGCGTGGACGGTGAGGGAAATGGTGGAGACTCGCTTCGTTCAGCATCACTGAACGTGTCTCATTTTCGTCAACAAGTCTAAAACATCTTCAAGCGCAGAAAAATTTATTTGAACATAAATGAAAGTTGTTGGTAAAAACTTAGTCAACCTATTAAAAACAGATAAACACGTGCATAGTTAATTACATAGATTAATTACAGTATTAACTACAAAAAATGAATATACTTTTAATTTTAAAACTGATTATACGCTATACATTATCAAATATATAATATTTGTATTACTATCTTTTGATTAGGCAATATATATATATATATATATATATATATATATATATATATATACCCAGGTAGCACACTTATATCGATATAATGTTAAAGAAATATCGACAAATCAACCTCTTTATTACTAAAACGATAACGACTTGACAATTTTGAAGTGGTAATCTAAATCACGCAAATTTCGATATCGATATCAACATTGAAATGGTGTTCAGTCTGAGTGTTGATGTAAATTCATTATTCACTAAATACAGAAACAATATTATATTTTATTATTTTTTTTATGTAGAAAGGTGGGACCAAGGGTGTGTGCCCGCAAAAATGCCCCCCCCCAGCACTTTATAAGAAAGAGAGTCAAAATCAAGAGCTTCAAGCCTCACAATGACATTTTATTTTTTATAAATTGTGAAAAGATTGTGTAGTGTGCTAAATGCATGTATGTGTAGTGGATGGATGGATGGATGGATGGAGGGTGGAGAAGAGTGTAGATGGAGAAGAGTGGTTGAGAGCACCTTCAGCGAAAATATATTTTCGAAATGTTGATTGCACTTTATTTTATCAATATATTGTTTCATCAACAGTACCTAAATATTAATTTGCGAACTGTCACAAACATCAACCACATCAACTACAACAACCACATCAACCATACTACCTTGGTATAGGCATATATATATACACACAGTGTAGGATTGAATGAAACCTTACAGGGAGTTATGAAACATCATATATATATATATAGGGAATGCTAGGCTAGGTAGGTTAATCGATGAGAACGTTCGAAAGCTGTATAGGTCGAAGCCCTCTTTAATCCTTTAACGCCGGAATTATTTGTAGAGTTAAGTTATGAATGCGTGTATTTGAAAGGTTACCAATATGTAGCGTCGTACTTTTAGTGTTAAACGTTGCGGGTCCGGGAAACGCCAGACTCCTTACTGAGCTGACGCATTCCCTGGGTTCTCTGATATTGTTTCTACTTTTGGATATTGCCGATAAATTTACTGTTGGAAAGTTCTGAATTTTATATACTTCTGTTTATATTCACACTGTTACAGTTAAGTAACTGAATGCTAGTGGTTTTTAGTAATTTGAAGTTTTCAAAGCGTGCCTGCTTAATTTAATTTAAACTTGTGACCGTTATAACCGTTAACTACTTTAACTTGCGCGATGCCGTCGCAGAAAGCGTCATGTGTTAGCTGTGGGGTTAATCGGTGGTATACTGATTTTAAAGATTACAACGGCGGTCCTATGGCGATTACCGAGAGATCTGTTTGTTTCTTTTGTGAGTTGAGGGAAGAGATAGTGGATTTAAAACATGTGTACGCGAGGTGACGGGAAGACTTGCAACGCTTGATGAGGGCAGGGGTAGGGTTACAGTTGACGAAGGCCGAACCTATACTAACGTTGAAGACGTTAGTGAGTTGAAGGGCGAGGTTAGGAACCTAGTTTCTAGTATAGGTAGCTTATCGGGAAGTTGAGGAAGGGGTTGAGGAAGGGGTTAAGGTAGGCCTGAGATTAGTAGACGGGGAGCGATTTAGAGTAGTTAAAGGTGGAGCTAGGCCACGTACGTTAGGTGATAGGAATTCCCCATATCGAGGTTTCGAACCCTTTCGCCCAGTTGGATAGGGATGTGAACGAGGGGGAAACGATTTTAAGTGGGGACTCCTTAGTGCGTCATATGGATAAGGAGTTCGTTGAACGGAATTCAACCAAGAGGAGGAGGGTCTGTCTACCAGGGGCCAGGGTTGACAGAATTAGAGACGAAGTAGACAGGATTGATGTTGCCTCCAGTCAGTCACTCGATGTTGGTGACAATAGTAGGTACAACGACTCGTATAGCCCCAATACGAGAGTAACTGACCTTTTGGAGAGATACAGGAGGTTAATTAGGTCCCTGAAGGCAAGGTCAGATGGGTCTTTAGTTCTAGGTTTAGGTCTTAGGATAACGTCAAAAACAATATTTTTGAAACGAAGCTAGAAGAGATTTGTGCTCAGGAAAATGTATCCTTCGTAATTCTGTGGTCAGAATTTAGTGATCCTAGCCTTTTTATAAAAGATGGGGATGCATTTCAATGAAATAGGGAATACTAGGCAAGGTAGGTGAATCGATGAGAACGTTCGAAAGCTGTATAGGTCGAAGCCCTCTTTAAACGTTGGGTCCGGGAAACGCCAGCCGACGTAAAAAACAGTTTAAAACGCCAGTCCGTGGTAGAAAATAATTTAAACGTCTTTTATTGTAACGCGCGTAGTATTAGAAATAAATTGAACGAATTTAAGGCGATAATTTATTCCTGGAACTACGATATTGTTGCTATAACCGAAACGTGGTTAAATACCGTGACTCGGGACTTCTTGGGGGAACTTGATGTAGCGGGTGTTAAACTTTTTACTAATGATAGGTTACATACGATTGGTGGCGGCGTTTTGTTGTACATTCGTAATTCTCTCAGGGCTATCGAGGTTAAGATAGATTATCCGGCAGGCCCAAGTGGTGGACTAGGGAAATAGGTGAGTTCATAAACGACCGTAAGAGCGTACAGACTTAATAAGTGCAATGGCACGGTAGCTAACTTTAATAGATATATCGAGCTTAGACGTCAGGTTAAAAGATATGTTAGGAATGCTAAGCGTAATTTTGAGGTACTTGTAGCTGCGGATAGTAAACATAACCCGAAAAAGTTTTTTGACTACGTCAATAATCGTAAGCCGATAAAGATAACATAAGCCCCTCTAGTGGACGCTAACGGCGCTTTGGCTTCCGACGCTCAGGCAATGGCGGGTATTTTCAACAACTTTTTTGTGACAGTTTTTCCTGTAGAAGACGTAAATAATGTTCCCGACGTGGACGATATCGTTCCATTTAGTAGCGAGACTATTTCGAATGAAATAACTGTTTACGAGGGTGAGATTGCGCATTATATCGATAAGCTAAAAGTTAGCAAGGCTCCAGGCCCTGACGCGCTTTATCATAGACAATTGAAAGATTTGAAAGACGTTATCGTAGGCCCATTAACAAAAATTTTTAATAAGTCACTGGAAGAGGGGATTATTCCAGAAGACTTCAAATTAGCTAACGTAGTTACGCCCCTTTTTAAAGAGGCGACCGCACAGTAGCTAGCAATTATAGGCCTATTAGCGTAATGTCAATTGTCGGTAAACTTTTGGAATCCGTAGTTAGAGATCGTATCGTCGATCACTTAAAAAGTCGCGATTTGATTAATAGTAGTCAGCATGGGTTTCGACGCCATAAATCTTGTTTAACTAATTTATTAGAGTTTTATAACGAAACAGTGCGCGAATACGATAGGCATAGAGCGGCTGACGTTATTTATTTAGACTTTATAAAAGCGTTCGATACAGTTCCGCATAGAAGATTAATTGCAAAGGTTAAAGCGCACGGTGGTACTCGGTTAGGTGGCTAACTAGTTAGAGGAATGGCTTCGTGCCAGGAAACAGAGGGTCGTTGTTAATGGTAGTGAATCGGGGTGGTTGGATGTAGGTATCGGTGTCCCTCAGGGCTCAGTGTTAGGCCCATTGCTATTCGTAATCTATAGGGGCGTCGATTGCTCTAAAATAGTGGGAGGGGGGGAACACTTCGCCTTCAAACAGTGAATCAAAGTAGCTGTTGCTACAAATGCTATGTGCAATTATTAAAATGCAAATTGACTGCTAAATTCCATGATAAATATACACTGGTGTTCATAACAATAATGCGTTCCCCCCCACCGCAATCGACGCCCATGGTAATCTACATTAACGGCATAGATGTAGGCTTGACCAGTAACGTGTCAAAATTCACGGACGATACTAAAATAGGTGGTAAAGTTCTTAACGTGGACGATAGACATAGGCTCCAAGGCGATGTAAATAGGATTATGGAGTGGACGGATAAGTGGCAGATACAATTTAACGTAGACAAATATAAAGTTTTGCATATGGGTTCTCGTAACAATAATTACACGTACATGATGAACGCTAGACAGTTAGCGAGCGTTGACGAGGAAGTAGATTTAGGCGTACGCGTATCTAAGGATTAAAAGTTAGGAACCAGTGCCTGGAGTCTTGCGCAAAAGCTAATAGTATGTTAGACTTCA
Source organism: Bathynomus jamesi (assembly GCA_023014485.1). Classification (NCBI taxonomy): domain Eukaryota; kingdom Metazoa; phylum Arthropoda; class Malacostraca; order Isopoda; family Cirolanidae; genus Bathynomus; species Bathynomus jamesi. Next base: position 20,719 of record JAJOZX010012906.1, on the reverse strand, counting down.
TAGAACGTAATTTCGAATTTAAATCGAAGAATATTATATTGCTCCTTTACAAGTCCCTAGTCAGGCCTCACTTAGAATATGCCGTTCAGTTTTGGTGCCCGTATTTGCGTGAGGATATTGATAGGTTGGAAAAGGGTTCAGCGACAATTAGCAACAGGAGCTCTCCGGTGATACTCGAGGTTTGAGTCTATTGGCGATTGATGCCAGCTTGTGACATGCCAGCGATAAATTTATATTATTAAAAAAAATAGCAAAAAAAAAAAATAAAAAAAAAATAAAAAATTAGACTAACACGAACTTAGATGTGGCTCGTAGCGTAAACTAACCCACTTTTTGTTATACTCTTTATACTTTTTTTTCCTCCCTCATCCTCTCTTTACTTGCATGTCTGTAGTTTGTATGGTATGACAGTGTACTTTGAGATAAGACTGTGTTTGCATGGTTTGTAAGCGTTCTTATTTTACTTCTTTTCATCTTTCATCCCTTTCCTAGTCTTTTCGACTATTTTCCGACTTGTCGGCAGTGGCCAGCGGATGATGATGGTGAGTCTTTCTCTCTCTTTCCTGAATGTGTTACGCCCCGTTTGTGAAATTGCCCATTTCATGAACTGGGCAAATTTTCTGGCCATTTCATGAACTGGGCAAACTAAATCTTGCCCATTTCATGAACTGGGAAACTGTATGAAAAAAATTGAATGAAACTAACATATAATTTTACAATCATTTATTGCACATCTATTAAAAAATTTAATAAAACCAATAAAACCAATTGCACATCTATTAAAAAATTGAATAAAACCAAATTAACAGAGCGGAACATTTGTGGAACTCTTAATCTACATTTTCACATGATTTATGATTGTGGCAAGCACTGTTGCAACGAAGCCGCCTTTTAGACAGGAACACCGTTTTGTTAGGCTACTTTGCAGTGGCATCTTCTAAACCCTGTCCACCACAGACACTCTGTGCACGAACTATTTCCCGAATATTTAGTTGTTCTTGAGGAACATCTTCAGGTATAAGGCCACTGAAGCGACTTAAAGGACAAATAAAACAAACAATTCATTCTATGGGATATAATGCCGGTTAGGTCAACTGAATGCCCAGTTAGGTCAACTGTATGCCCTTGACAATTGGTTAGGTTAAGTTGTGATATTTTCATTAAAACTAACGAAAATATCACAACTTAACCTAACATACAGCAACTTAAAGGGCAAATAAAACAAATAATTCATTCTGTGGGATATAATGCCCGGTTAGGTTAGTTGAATGCCGGTTAGGTCAACTGTATGCCCTTGACAATTGGTAAGGTTAAGTTGTGATATTTTCGTTAAAACTAACGAAAATATCACAACTTAACCTACATACAGTTAACCTGACCGGGCATTATATCTCATAGGATGAATTGTTTGTTTTATTTGTCCTTTAAATTTTTTTGTTTTAATGTAAATGAACTAATATTTGTCTTCATGACGCCCCCTTTTATAGTCCGCCTTGACCTCACATTCGTCCCCAAAGATAAAGTCAAGTCATTTCCAGTCAGGTCAGCACAAATTCAAGTCAAGTCAGGTCAATACAAATATGCAAATGGTACAAATGTGATATATGTAGGAAACTTTTAATCTCCTACACGATGCTGCCCAGTTCATGAAATGGGCAGCAAATTTGCCCAGTTCATGAATTGGGCAGTCAGATTGCCCATTTCATGAAATGGGCGATTTCACAAACGGGCGTAACATATATACAGTTAATATATATATATATATATATTATATATATATATATATATACACACACACGAGTATATGTATATATATATAATATATATAATAGCTTGAGCACCTTCAACGTATTCAACGTAGCTAAAATACTCAGCTGCACCCTTGAATCTTCTAATTTTTCTTCAAATGTTAATAATTATCTGAAGTAGAAAACTTGTAATTGTGTTGAATAGTTAAAATATTATATAAAGACAGTGATTAAAGGGGAAATTCCAAGAGAGATTTGATGGAATTGTTTACCAGTTTTAATTAAAAATGTTTATGGTTCGCTTAGAAAAGGAATTTCGCAATTTGTTCTTTGTAAGATTCATTTTGGAGAGAAACCTGAGAACGCAGAGTTATAGATGGCACAAATAGAGTGGAAAGAACAGAAGAAATATAGATAAAATAACTAAGGAAAATCGAGTGAAACTAGAGAAAAAGAGAGAGAGAGGAGAGAGAGAGAGAGAGAGAGAGAGAGAGAGAGAGAGAGAGAGAGAATAAAATTAAAAGTCTTTATATTTTTAAAGAGTGTCAAAGGTATATCTGACCTTCAGCCTCCTCGCGTTACATAAATACGTACGTACTTGTATAAACAATTGAAATATGTCATCTGTTGTTAATGCTTCATTATTTCCATTATAATCTGTCGTAAAAATGTCTTAATTTTTATACATATCAATCATACAATGTTTTAATATCAATTTTAATCCGACGAAAAAAAGAAAGTCAGTCTTTGATATATATCATCTCATGGCTCTCATAAATCGTGGCGAGAAATCGTGCTCTATCGATAATGCTTTTGGGGGGGGGGGGGGGGGACCTTTAAATTATTGCTTGCATTTGAGCGTCAAAACGGAGGTGATTACGTTTTTATAACAGTAATTGATCACAAATCACATCTATTCTTCATTATTCAATAAAAAAAACCGAATCTAATATATATATATATATATATATATATATATATATACACTTGCAACATTGGCAGTATAATAAATGGTTAGTTAGATTGCTCGTGTAAATGACTGGTTGAAGCTCGAGGTCACCAGATCTTTACAAATCAAATAATGTTACTAATTAAGGAAATTGGTAGAGTGAATCTTCTTCCTTTATTAACAAACATTAATGACAAAAGATACAAAAAGGTCGCAGTGGAGCCGATGTGTATACAAAGATCAAATGAAACTGAATTGAATGGATTAATTGGTTATATCGTGCAATGCCTTATTAAATGAAGTACAATGATTGCCCGATGAAAATTGATTGTTTACGGTAACAATAGGAATGACAAAATATGCTCTAGGAAGGCCGTTCAAAATAATGATGGTCGCTCGCGACTGAAGAGGTTCCGAACTTCCGAAGCGGGGGATTTCTTCGGGCGAAGTGCAAAAGAGGAGTGATGCCCGGACGTTCTTTCTAACGAAGTCGGACGTCATCGTCATCGAAAAGGAGGGGGATATTATACCCATAAGAAAATGTCGCGAAGAAGGCAAAAAAGAATCTTCAAAAGTGTCTGACGATGTCGTTGTAGCTATATACATATATATAAATACTGTTCAAAAGTTTGGAAAACACCCATGGTATATATGTATTTATATAACCACCATCGGTCGTATACAGTATATACATTTTGAGTGAGCCAGTATAGCATAAAACACCTACAAATATTATTATTTTAATGAATAATTACAAACAAAGATATACAGTATATGTCAGTATTTAATGTGACCCCCTTTTGCCCTTATAACAGCTTCGGCCCTGTTAATAATGCTCCCAGTGTATCTCTTCATCACTGATAATGGAGTAGTCACCCAAATATTCCGCAGGCCTTTCAACGGTTGTTCAATATTTGATGGCTTCAATTTATCCTTCTTAACATCTATATAGTTCCATATGGTCTCATTTGGCTTCATGTCTGGGCTTTGTGATGGCCATTCCAAAATTTTTAGTTCTCCATTGTCCTCCTTCCCCTTCAAATATGTATCATATTTACAATCCATGCCATGTTTTTGGGATCGTTATCTTCTTGGCACAAGATGCACTTGAAGAATTCGCTTGTGCTTCTCTTTAGTTAGAGTATCATCTATTTTCACAAGGGAGTCAACTGCAGATAAACTTATGGACACCCAAACATTCATAGATCTCACACCATGCTTTACTGATGGTTGTAAGCACATATTATTATATTTCATCCTGTCGTCGTACATATTATCTTCTTTTAGATCAGAGATTTCAAATCTTGACTCATTTGTCCACAGAACCTTCTTCCAATCAGTCGACGTCCAGTGGGCACGATCTCGTGCATATTTTACCCTCTTAAACTTGTTCCCTGGTCTCGAGTACGGTTATGGCAGCAACTCTTCCGTGCAACCCTGACTCTTGCAATCGACATCGTATTGTTATTGCTGAGACATTAGGTCCCTCTGAGGAATTAAAGTCCTGCTGCAAACTACGACAAGATTGTTACGTATCTCTTAGGCAAACAACCTTCATGTACTGGTCTTGAGATTTTGTCGTTTCATTTCCTTCTTTTTTGTTGGTTATCTTTAGTTCATCCTGTTTCAAGATGGCGTTGATAGTGCCCCACACCCCTTTTACAGAAATGTCCAGTTCTTTAGCAATTTCTGAACAGTATACCTTTCTTCTCAATAAAGTCACGATGTTTATCTTCTGGTATCTGCATGTGAAAAAATCAGTTAAAGCTACCTGTAAAAGTGTCCAAGGCATTCATAATTTCGATACATGATGTAGAAAATAAGGAATGTTTATGAAACACATTACATAACACTATTATTCTACTGTAGTTAAGCAAAGGATGGAAAAGCCATTAGCCTAAAATCGATTTTCAATAAAAAGAACAAGTGATAACAAGGATCAGCTAATATAAGGTGTATATATTATATATATATGTGTGTGTGTGTGTGCATATATATATATATATATAATAATAATATATATATTATATATATAATATTATATATACATTTTAACTTAACTGCAAAAACAGAGTATAATTAATGTTGTTTGCAGTTAAAATGTATATATGTGCGGCATGCGAGAGGCGCCCCTCAGGGCATTGGTTTCTGCTCGTTTTTTCATTTGTTCGTTCTCCCTCATCTTATGCGGAACGTTATTCTATACAAGCGTCGTTCTTTACATATATATATATATATACACACACACATATATATATATATATATATATATATACACACACACACACACCACACACACACACACACATATATATATATATATATATATATATATGTGTATGATGAATAAAACCACGAAGGAAAGGAAACACAGATGGTGCTCAAGCGCTTTCGTCTAATGACATCCTCAGGAACACTGAAGTACATAAAGAGTTACAACCTATATATAGGTCACAGAAAAAAAAAAATTCCATATATATATACAATAAACGGAAAAACAAAATTAAAGGATTGTGGAAGGGGGCACACAAATTTATAAGGAAAAACTATCGATTTTTAGCACAAGATAGTTTTTCCTTATAAATTTGTGTGCCCCCTTCCACAATCCTTTAATTTTGTTTTTCCGTTTATTGTATATATATATATATATATATAGAATTTTTTTTTCTGTAACCTATATATAGGTTGTAACTCTTTATGTACTTCAGTGTTCATGAGGATGTCATTAGACGAAAGCGCTTGAGCACCATCTGTGTTTCCTTTCCTTCGTGGTTTTATTCATCATAAATACTTTTCACGTGTTACTTTCGTGAAATAATTTTCATATATATGTATATATATAAAATAGGACCACTGTTCTTCTAAACTAAAGTGATTAATAGTGGTGTTCTTCAGGGCTCTGTCCTGTCATCCACTTTCTTCCTTTTCATTTATCAATGATCTTTTAAATCACACTTCCTGTCCCACCCACTTCTATGCCGATGACTCCACTCTTCACTTCCCCACCCGCTTCACAAAATGTCCCTCTCAACAGTCACTCCATGCTTCGCGTGGGACGGCTATGGTACACCTGACTTCTAATCTTTCTACTATCTCTGAAAATCTTTGTGGCTTCCAGTGCCTCAAAAACCCAGTTCCTTTATCTGTCTACTCATCACAATCTTCCACGCGACTGTCACTTCATCTTCAACAATATACAACTCAATCCTCCCTATCTTCTTAACATTCTTGGCGTTTCCTTTTGTCGTGATCTTTCTTGGAAAGATCACATATACTCTCTTTCCAAAACAGCTTCTAAGAGGTTAGATGTGCTGTACCGGCTCCGCAGTTTCTTCATCCCCACTCAGTTGCTCTCTCTCTGTACAGGGGTCTTGTCTACTCCTGTATGGAGTACGCTTCTCATGTGTGGTATGGCTCAACCCACACAACTCTGCTTGATCAGGTGGAATCAAAGGCATTAACGTCTCATCAATTCGAAGCCTCTTACTGACTGTCTTCAATCTCTTTCTCTTCGCCACAATGTCGCCTCACTCTCTCCTTACTATCTTATTATAACGAACACTGCTCGTCTGAACTCTCTAAGTGTATGCCTCCTCCTTAAAGGGGAGCTTGTAGTACCAGACTTTCGACACATTCCCATCCCTTTTCTGTCCGACTTTCTAACGCAAATGTTAATCGATGTTCTCAATCTTTCATCTACTGAACTGGTCAATTCTGGAACAACTTTCCTCAATCGATCGTTCCCCCTGTCTATGACCTCCAATTTTTCAATCTTAGAGTGTCCAGAAATCTCGAAAGCTCTGGACCTTGATTTGGCTATCTCCTTCTTCTGTTGGGGTGGGAGCATTTTTGGGGGTATTCGCCGTTGGCCAATCCTTCCTGCATAAAAAAAAATTGTTCCATATACCCAGAAACCGCAGCTTTCCCTTTCATAAAGCTCAATGAATGTTGAGGAGTTATGCAGAGGGGTCGAAATTTGCCTCATTACACGTAATTATAATGGGGATCATGCTTACAGCTAATCCTTCTTTCCTGTTTATTTTGTAATGTAATGTTTTGGTAAGTACTTTTCAATGAGATATTTCTAAAAGGGTCCTGTGGGTTAGCTTTAATGCTTTGCACCGTAAGTTTGGCGGGGTTTATGGATTAAATTGCCATACTTCTTTATCGAAGAGCGTCTGACCGTGGAAACCAGGAGGAAGATGGTCACTACCCTAACAATGAAGTTGCCGAAGATCCTCCACAAAGGATCTGGGTGAAGGAAGTGGAGAGGAATGATCTGCCGTCATTTGTAACGGCCATCTCGCGGCATCTGTTCACCATTCTGGCCTTAGATGACCATTTTCTGGGTGCTGCGGATCCGGAGACTTGGCCGAAGTTTGCGGGGTGTCAAAGAGCTCTTGGAGCTGTTAGGAGATAAAGGTGGTCAATGACTTGGCAGAACGCGGAGTCGCCCTGATCCAAGACTACACCACCTCCATCACCAAAAACGAGGAATGAGGACTTTAACATTTACTTTAAGGTCACGAACCACTTACATTTTAAGTGCAGCTTCACTAATTTGGTCTCACTGGTTTTGGATGTGAAGTTCAAAATTTTTATGGCTGTGGTACTTTTGTACGTAAATTTATGGACTCGCTTGCTTTTCCTCGATTTAACAAAAGAGTATAAATATTTGTACAAGCGTGGTCTGAATAGATGCGCAAAATTATTTATTATTTTTTACCACACAACACAAATTGTAAAATAGCTTCGTCGGGCGGAGCTTAGAATTCTCGACGAATAAGCTCTGGCCAGCGTCAGGCGGACAAACGTCTTACTTAACTGAACAACATTTTGGCCTCATAAACCTTGCTCTAAACTTTTTGCAGTAAACGAATTTGTTCGATGTTTATATCAAATTATTCGCCACGACGTTCTCTACCTTTTGGTGTGAAGTGCGTGTGGTGTAGTTTCTTTTGAAAAAAGTTATAGACTTCAGGAGAGTCGTTCGCGAAATACTAGTCGGGGTCAAACAAGATTTGTCCACGCGCTACCAGTCGAACGGGATTTCTCCAGAGTGTAAAGATTTATTAATTACTAGAGGAGCGACCCGGCGTTGCCGGGGTGGATGTTGAGCGCTATAAGCTAACGAAAATATCACGACTTAACCTAACCAATCATCAAGGGTATACAATTAACCTAACCGGGCATTCAATAACCTACCCGGGTATTCAGCTGAGCTAACTGGGCATTCAATTAACCTACCCGGGCATTCAATTAACCTAACCGGGCATTCAGTTGACCTAACCGGGCAATCAATTAACCTAACCGGGCATAATTTTGCTACCCGCACGAAGGGTAGCAAAAATAACTGAATGCCCTGTTAGGTTAATTGAATGCCCCGTTAGGTCAACTGAATACCCGGTTAGGTTCACTGAATGCCAGGTTAGGTCAACTGTACGCCCTTGACGATTGGTTAGATTAAGTAGTGATACTTTCGTTAAAAGTTGACAAGTAGAAGGTTCGAGACAACAGTTGCCAAAAACTTTTTTTCGCACAGAATAGTAAATAGCTGGAATAGTTTGCCGGTAGAAGTAATTAGTAGCACGTCTATAAACATGTTTAAAAATCGATTAGACGCATATGTTGATAGATTGGGTATAGTTTAAGGTAGTAAAATTAAGGCCTTGTGGTGATAGATCCCACAGCTTAACACAAGTGTTGTGGGATATAGGGAGCAGCATCTTGGGTTAGGGGATACTCTCTGTCCTTACACACCCCATTTAAAGAGATTCCTCTGCCGAGCGGTGCCCCCCATAGTACTGAGAGGTACTGAAAAACTCATGATCTTCACTTGCCCCACAAACACCTTTAATGGGAGACGCAAAATGGGTGCACACACATTTCTACATTACTGTACAGTCTTCACAGCCACACCTACACTTTTCTTCCTAAGTGTATATATGGTAATGTATATGGTTGTAAGTTGTGACTTGGTCCGCAATTGATATGGACCGTGACTTATTTTTAGTTGGCAAGGTACTGGTAGTGATGGATACCGTAATGAAATTGACTGGATTCTTTGGATCTGATATATTTGCATGTCGGTTATAAATAGATATAGAGTGTAACATATTTTTGGATAGTAGTCTATTATGACTTGATCCGCTGGATCGAGAGATTCTATCTTTAGTTTTTAATTGATAATTAATTAATTTTAAATTGATAATTATTTAGTTTTGTAAAAAGTGGTTGTTGCCAATGTACAGGCAGTTTTTACATAGTGGAGCCACTTCGATGAGCCGAAGTGGCCCCTAGTGTGCCCACTATAAAAATTTCTCATGTTCTTATGTTCTTGTGGTTCGGAACCCACGTAAAATTGTAGGTCCCCTCCTCCACCACGGAGGACATGCGCATACACAATTACGAACGCAGTTAGGTAGACCAGCCACGAGGGATCCTAGGGTCTTTGTTGGTCTGAAACATTATAACAAACATTATAACATTATAACAAAACTAACGAAAATATCATGACCTAATTGTCCATTCAATTGACCTAACCTGGCATTCAATTGACTGGGGACATCTCGTAAGTACATAGATCACAGCACTGCATTATCATTTCACACTACAACAATAATATTCAGACTAAACTAGGTTTAAGCAGGCAACAAATAAACATTAATAACAACAACAAAAATTACTGTTTATGCGAGTTCGTATGGAGAAAAAGGTATGCAAATGAAGATTTATTTATTAAAATATTATTAAATATTGCAAATTTTAATAAATAAAGGATATTATCTGTGTTTCATTTTGTAAAATCCACTACATAACACTACATAATTTAGATAACGGTCATGCGCCATGCAAACTAGTGCGCATATAAATGCAATTTTTTTCGTATGTTGCGCATATTTCTCCAGGAAAATAATGTCATTTTCGTTATTAGAATATAAAAATTTTATAGTATACAAATTTTCAGCTAAATCCCGTGGGGTCATCCATTTGGAATAGATCCGAAGATTGGGGGTTTTATTCTGCATATACCTATATGCATATAAGTATGCATTTCCTAATCTTTCATTACTGAATAACTAGTAAATACTGTATATTAAAACCGTTCTTTCACCATTTCATACTTAAAGCAATAACTTTTCAATAGTCCTGTCTGAAACTTACTGAAAAGTGCTTAAATGGTTTTGGTTCTCACTCGGAACGTTTATTATAAGACTGTCCTATACAACAACATACCAGTTACGTGTGAAATGGACGAAATAGTGAATTTTGTGTATTTTTAAAGATGGAGTCTTAGTTGGTGGAACATCTGAAAAGTTGAAAGGTACGTTTTTCATTTATATCAAACTTCTACTATATTTCATATTATTAATAATGAATTCCTCATTTTAGCGAACACAAAAGGAGTTTCAGAGACGTATTTAATTCATTGGAGAAAACATTAAGATTTAGAAAAGTTGATTTCGAAGATAGTTTCCGAAAGGTACTTTGCGATTCGTTAACATCTTACGTTTGGTCCTAGAAACAACTTCTTTTAGAACAAATTTTATTGTTCATTTACTGGTCTTTATTATAAGTGTTTTTTAATTTCCTAAATACACACACACACACACAAAGGTAAACTGTCATATTAAAAAAAGTAAGGGACTAGAGCTCCCAAACTTCATAGATGCTTACTTAGCATGTTGTTCGTCTTAAATGAGAAGTTGCTCGATGTGTCCCCTTTCCTGCTCAACGCAGGCCTCCAAACGTGGACGCCACTGATCAATACACCTTACACCTGTTTACATATCGTTCAGACACCTCCTCCCAGCCAAGCAGAATTCTTTCGCGTAGTTCATCTATGTCTCTTATATTGGTACCAGGGATGTAAACTTTGGACTTTAGGGTTTTCAAAACACCATAATCTAATAGTGAAAGATCGGGACTACTAGCCAGCCATATATTGGGTTCGATAAAATCCGGTGTTTCGTTCTCAAGGAATGTGACAGTTTGGCGTAGCTCCATCTTGTTGGAAAGATTATCTTTCACTCTACAGTATCTAACTGATATTCGACGAATTAGTGGTAAAAGATATACTTTCCATCAAGATGGAGCCCCTGCTCACAGAGCACGCCAAACTGTCACATTCATTGAGAACGAAACACCGGATTTTGTCGAACCCAATATGTGGCCGGCTAGTAGCCCCGATCTTTCACCACTAGATTATGGTGTTTGGAAACCCCTAAAGTCCAAAGTTTACATCCCTGGTACCAGTATAAGAGAGATGAACTACGCGAAAGAATTCTGCTTGGCTGGGAGGAGGTGTCTCAACGATATGTAAACAGGTGTATTGATCATTGGCGTTCACGTTTGGAGGCCTGCGTTGAACAGGAATGGGGACACATCGAATAACTTCTTAATTAAGACGAATAACATGCTAAGGTAAGCATCTATGAAGTTTGGGAACTTTAGTCCCCTTACTTTTTTTAATATGATAGTTTACCTCTAAGGGGTCACTTTTTTTTACCCACCCTCTATATATATGATACAACTCAGAATGGTCCCCTGAGAAACTTTTACGTTACACACAGACCGTGCATAAAGCAAGGAACTCTTCCGGGAAATTAAATCCACTATAGTTCGAATAAGTAATGGTAAATGACAAATACTATAGTTTTCTCTGCTTGGCAGATAGCTGGTGAGGGAGGCTATATTTTGGGGCCTCTTTGCGAGTAACCCGTTGCCCACTTTGGGCCTTTCATCATGAAAAAGAAAAACTATAGTACTTGTCATTTATCATTACTTATTCGAACTATAGCGGATTTAATTTCCCAGAAGAGTGCCTTGTTCCATGCACGGTCTGTGTGTGTAACATATACAGTATATATATACGTATATGTATATAAATATACAGTATGGTCGTACACAAAGTGAAGTGTAATCGAAAGTAAATTAAAGAGAGTAAAATCGCAAAGAAATACAGGGTCTCTCTGTAATAAAACGTAGAAAATTTATAGATTCCATATATACCTATAAAAACTTTATGACGTTAAGACCAATTTTGCCGCCTGCCTTATATATACATACATACTGGCTTTCAATTCTTTTGGAAGAATTTTTATTTCCTCGTAAATACCGAACGGAATAATGGACGGAATAATGGAAACACTCAGTTTCGTTGCTATATTTTGATTTTTTATATCATTAAAGGAGGAATTATATATTTTACGAAGTTGATGCATAAATGCGTATAATATTGAGAACATGTTCTATTTTAATATGCCGATATTGTTTATTCCTATTCTTGCAAAATAAATGGAAAATGGTGCTTGGAAACGATGTCACTCATTGTAAAATGGGGTATGATAGTAGGAGCCCGTTTGGTTGGTGTTTCAGTAGCAAAAGTCGCCGAAATTGCCCATGTATTTCGAGGAACAGTCCCTCTGGTTATGAATACATGGAAGGAAATGACAAAACTAAACCTTATAAGCACAATAGCGTTCCCATTATTTTGTCCACCAACACCAACTTCATTTGAGCTTTTGCACTGGTTGGTGTTATGAGGGCTTCACTATAATTCCCCTAACATCGTTTTGATTAATTTGTCGTTGCAGACGATTAAGTTCTGAACAAGTTTTGATATAACAGTTTTTGTTTCGCGCTTCATAGCTTGTAAATTAAGTGATTCTGTCACATTCTGTCTGCGTGCTTTACCACCCTATTGTTTATTTGATATATTTTTTCCATTTCCTTCCATGTGTTCATAACACTGGGAATGTACTTCGAGATACATGGGCAATTTTAGCGACTTTTGTCACTGAGACACCAGCCTGACAAGCTCTCACTATCATGTCCCATTCACAGTCAGTGTCATCTTTTCCAAGTGCCATGTTTTATTTATTCTGCAAGAACACGAAAAATCAATATCAGCATATTAAATTAGTGGATTATGTTAGTATAGTATGCATTCACATAGCGATTTAGTAAAGTATGTGATGCAATTAATGATGGCAGAAAATACCCCCGGAACTGTTATAATGTTATAGGCTAATGTTTCAGACTAGCAAAGACCCTAGGATCCACTCATGGCTAGTTACTTAACCTGTTTGTGTTGTGTATTGCGCATGTCCTCCGTGGTGGCGGAGGGGACCTACAATTTATGTAGGTCCCGAACAACAAAAACCTTAATTTTACTACCTTAAACTATACCTAATCTTTCAACATATACATCTAATCGAGTTTTAAACATGTTTATAGACGTGCAACTAATTACTTCTACCGGCAAACTATTCCCGCTATTTACTATTCTATGCATAAAAAAGTTTTTGGCACCTGCTGTTTCGAACCTTCTACTTGCCAACTTACACCCGTTATTTCTGGTTCTATTATACTGTGATGTTTCGAAAAAGCTATCTCTATTTACGTTATCGAACCCATTCATAATTTTAAAAACCTAGATTAGATCACCCCTTAGCCTCCTAGTCTCGAGTGTAGTCAATTTTAACTCCTTAAGCCTATCCTCGTACGACTTTGACCTAAGTGACGGAATCATCTTAGTTTCTCGTCTTTGAACAATTTCAATTTTGTCTATATGCTTGCGCATATGCGAATTCCAAAATTGGATCGCGTACTCCAAATGGGGTCTAACTAATGATTTATAAAGAGGAACAATAATATCGCGTGATTTGTACTTAAAATTCCTAGCTGCCACACTGAGATGGTTGAGCCACTTGGAGAGAATGGAGGAGGGGAGAACTGCGAGGAAGTGCTGGGAGTGGAGACCAGGGAATAGAGGAAAACCGCGGGGGAGACCGAGAAGAAGATAGAGAGACGAAGTGGAGAAGAGCTTGCGAAGACACGACTTGCCCAGCATGCAAGAGCTCGGGAAACGGGAGTGCTGCTGGACAGGGCGGAGTGGCGAAGGAGGCTGGCTCCACTGACAGGCTAACCAGCCTACCTGGGAGCTGAAGTATGAAGTATAAAACCTAGCACTTTGTTCGCCTTATTGACCGCTGCTGTACTTTGTTTCGCTACTTTCAAATAGTGCGAGTGTTCCCATTGTTTTGTCCAACCATATATATGTAGTGGTTATCATATCTGACCGGCAATCGGAAGATCCCGGGTTCGATTCCCGGGTGGTTACCTCATTTTTCATTTGTTCGTTCTCTCTTCTCATCTTGCGCGGAATGTTCTCCTATACAAGCGTCGTTCTTTACGTTATTTATACTGCGTGTTCTTTGCAGTTGAAATGTATATATATATATATATATATATATTATATATATTTATACTGTTCTTATAAGTAAAGTATGAGGCCGTTCTTTATGCAAGAACTTATTACATATTAAAAGTAGTAGGTCTTCGTCCTCAATATTGGGACTTTTCTCATATGAAAGCCGAAAAAGTATTGAAGAGAGAGAGAGAGAGAGAGAAGAGAGAGAGAGAGAGAGGAGAGAGAGAGAGAGAGGCTAACAAAGGGTCTAAGATCCACTCTAGGATGGAATGAGAGAGAGAGAGAGAGAGAGAGAGAGAGAGAGACGTATATAAAGGATCTAAAAAGACAAAAGAAGGTCAATAAGGTCAGTTGATTAGACCTTTGCGTTACGAATGAAATTTACAGTAGGCAATTCAGTGATAAGATCAGTTTTACAGAAGCCATAGAGAAGCATTGTGTAGTGGGAATGGCAAATATACTAGGTTTTATTATTATTAATTATTATTATTATTACTATTATTATTATTACAATTCAGCATTTTTCAAGGTTTTACTTAAAATCAGGATAGGTTTGAAGAAAATAACAACGACCCGAGGCTACGCTTCATTCAATTTTATCGTGTTTACTGCCAAAATGGATGACTTCCTCAGTGTCTGAACGTTCTATATTCTATATCCTCAATACGATTATTCTATTTTTTTAATAATAAAGCCTTGAAAACTGCAATAAAAGAATATGTATCATTACAATGGCGCTAATCTTCTCTTTGTCCTCGCTAAATCAAGTCTTCTATTATTCCATATACGTATTGGGTCTAATAATTAAGAAATCGCTTCCTCAAAAGAACCATTATATTGATTTTACTCTTAATCACCCAATTAAAATACGCGAGGACCCGTTGAACGACGTCTTGAGAACACGAAACTACATGGAAGTTCAGCGTGTATTTATTGGATACCCTGTAAATATCTTTATCTTCCTTATTATTATGATAAGAAATCGTAATAGGAGAATCTCCTAATTCTGATTTCTTTCTTCTCCATTTAGTTCTCTGCAACTTGCATTCTACGTTCTTTACATTCTCCATACGATTATAGCGTTACGTCGTGGCCGTTGATCAGTGAAGTTTGATCAATTGGGTCTGGGTCTGGTAATTGGATGGAAGACTGTCTTCTTCGTCGAGATTATGTAGCGACCCGTGGTTCGGATCCCAACTAAAGTTGTAGGTCTTCTCCGGCATATGACCTTATAGTAGATATTGCGAAGGAGGCTACATAACAATCAAGCAAACCCTATGTTTCTATACAGTGCCCGATCATAAGGGATAAAGGAGATGACACGCAGTGACAAGTGACAACCCGTATATAAGTTATTCGATCTTCAGCATGGTTATCGGCAAAGAAGCCTCCTCAGCCAATCGCTTATTTCTAAACGAAAACTTGGAATCTCCACTACTCCCATAGTTTTGAGCCCGCCGATTCGATCGTGTATTCATGAGTGCTGCTAGGTCAAAGACACAGGTTGGTTTCAGAATTTTTTCTAGGAATTATATATATATATATATATATATATGCAAACAATTCACAAACAGCACGTGATCTTTTTAATAAGCAGGGAACCACAGGCAAACGGAAGAATAAAACACGAAGTCCGAGCGCTTTCGTGATATATTCACATCCTCAGGGACAAGGGAGAAATATTTCTTCCTTGTCCTTGAGGATGTGAATATATCACGAAAGCGCTCGGACTTCGTGTCTTATATTTCCGTTTCCCTGTGGTTCCCTGCTTATATATATATATATATATATATATATATACACACACATATATACACATAAAGTCTTATGTCTCAATCACTTGTTAATAACAATAATCAGTGACAAGTATCAGAAACTGGCACAACGCTCAGGCCAACTAATGCAACCTATTGCGTTAACTCCTGGATTATTACCACCAGCACCATCGGGATTCGAACCCCTGACTCCAGTGTCTTCACTCAGCTTCGGTTGCTGATTTCAGTCAGATTGATTTCAAATGATTAACCACAATATTTGCGCGCAAATGGATGTGCGTATGAATCCATGGTTGGTTTAGGGGCATTTTGTTGATTAAGTGAAGAAGCACCAATAAAACGTAAATTCTAACAGAGAGACACTCACTCGTCAGTAGCGAGAAACAAGAAAGTAACTGTAACTTAGGGCCGCATCGTGGCCACATTGCAACACTACTTATCAATAGATCAGCGGAGCTAAATGACGTTGACCAGCGCCCGTTGAATAGTGGGTAACGCCGTTTCCCTATAAACGAAGGGAAGACAATGAAGTCGAGGGTTCGGCTTTCGATTGTGCTAATAATAAAAATCCACGAGTTAAAGCAATGGAGTCGCATTACTTGGCTTGAGCGTTCTGCCATTTTCTGTCTCTCCTTTGCTGATTTTTATTAAGTGATCTTAGTGTTACTTGAAGAAATTATGACTATAATTGTGGCAAGTTTTTTTTCATTTGCATTTCAAAGACTATTAAATGAATTACTAATTATTCCTTTTGATTATTTCTGATGCTTTCAAATGAAGTTTCAGGATCGAGCTGCGCCGACTGTTCTGCCTCATTTAGAAGATTTGATGAATTAGAATTGTTTTATACTCTAATTTCTTCAGTCGAAACACACCTTGGAAATAAACATTATTCACAATATACTGTACACACACACACACACACACACACACACACACACACACACACACACACACACACAAAGGAGAAGTTGTATCGCTAAACTCTTAATTTTGTTCAAAAGATTTAAAAATTTCAATTTATTTCTAGTTTTGGCGAAAACAATTTCTTTTTTCCGTTTGATCAGATAAAATGTTTCATGACATTAATTTTCAGTTTTACAATCGACCTCTTTTATTCCATCCGTTAATTTTATTGGGTCGATAGAAATCATTCTTGGACTTGATACGCGATTTGGCTAAAGTGTTTTGTCAAATTGTTAAAAAGAAATCTTTTTAAATAAATAAATGACTCAAGGAGTGAAAAATAAGTAAGTAAATTAAAGTATACATAGTGTAATATACAGGGTGTTTCAAGTCGACCCTAGAAATATGGAAATTGGCGGAATTTGTAGTTTGACCTAATTTGTACTACAGTGAATTACTACCTACTTCCTATAAATTCTGCCAATTTCCATATTTCCAGGGTCACCTGAAACACCCTGTTGTATTATTTCATGCAGTTTCGGAAAAAGTTCGTTTAAGAACATAAAACCTCTAAAAAGTAATGATTTTTTTTTAACGTTTTAAGTCAACAAATAATAAATAAAATATCGAAACAAAAACAGAATATTACCAATTAGTAATTTTTTAACCTTTTTAAAAAATTTATGTTTCTAGGTGAACTTTTTTCCGAAACGGTACATCTTTCGTTATGTCTCTTTTCTTACAAATTATATAAAGTGCCGTTTTGTCATTCGAAATATCGACTATTCAAAAAGTATATTTTACCTGCGGTTTAGCAAAGTCTATTTACATCTAGTCGATCCATGCTCGCATTGTATGATAACATGCAAATAATTTCATACAAAAGAGTTTCAACAGAAAATTTTACGCCAATGAGACCTTAATAGTTATTCTAAGCTCTCAAGCCACTTAGATTTCGACCCACTAGCTTTGAATATGAAGCTTAAAATTGTGATCGCTGTGGCAGTTTTGTAAATTACGGACACACTGGCTTGACCTCAACTTCACAAAAGCGTATGGAAATTTTTTACAAGCTTGGTCTGACTAAGTATTGGTAGGGTTTGGGAATCGCTACCATAAACTTAAATTTAGTTCCTTGACTGGACCTATACCACTGGGACAATCGACACACTAATACACCTAACTTACTAATCTAACCCGAAGTAACATCGGTTAAATGTTGCATTGAGGCAATTACGTTAACCCCGCCTTGACTGCATTAGGAATTACAATAGCGTAATATCACACAGAAACAGCAGTCAGAATGCAAAGACTGGTTTAGGGAAAAAATGAATTTCTTTATTCTTAACATGTTAAATGATAGAATGAGAATTGGGACAATTTCAGTTTCACAACCTTTCACAATGAAGTTCATTCGTATCTTTGTGTTTGGACTATTAATGCACGGTGTTTATAAATTCCCTATTTCAGTGAAAACGTATCAAAAAGGGTAAAATTCAATACCAATATAATAGAAAGTATACATTTAATGAATACGTAAGCATATGATTCTACATGAGCACCATCAGTATCTCTACAGAGTTCGAATCTGTCAGCAGCATTGCGGAACACATTTTGGAGCATCACAGGGTTTATTTTTGTAACTGCTGTTACGATACGAACACGTAAATGTCCCAGCTTCATTCAGATGGCATTTTAAACACCGTCGTCTTTCAACAAGATGGGACACCTTGTCATTACGCAAACATTGTTCGGGAGTACCTAAATGAACGATTTCCAAATCGGTGGATCAGACGTGGAGGCAACAGGCCCTGGGGCTCGATCTCCTGACCTAACGCCCTTGGATTTCTTTGCATGGGGCTTTATCAAATCAACGTCTATCAAACGAGGGTTACAGATCTGCAAGATTTACGTGCTCGTATCGTAACAGCAGTTACAAAAATAACCCCTGTCATGCTCCAAATGTGTTCTGCAATGCTGCTGACAGATTCCAACTCTGTAGAGATACTGATGGTGCTCATGTAGAATCATATGCTTAAGTATTCATTAAATTAATGCCTTATATTATATTGTTAATGAATTTTACCCTTTCTGCTACGTTTTCACTGAAATAGATAGGGACTTTATAAACACCCTGTATAACTGTATAATACAGACCACATAGAGTACAATACTCTCTCTCTCTCTCTCTCTCTCTCTCTCGTTTGCAAATGAGCACGAATATAATATGAATGCAAATATGCCAGCCAAACAAGAAGTTAACATTGATCAGGAGGGCTGGCGATAGTTAAGACTACAAAGAGAACACAAAGCACCTTTGTCACCGTGCATAAAACTTGCACATATTGCAAATTGTGTCAGTTTGTAACATTATTTGCATGAATTGAGCTACAATAGGGATGTGATAGAACGGTAACTGTTGTTGTGTAAGGCGACAATTAACATGAACCAAATCGACGATTAAAATAGACCCAAGAAGTGATGCGCAGAACTCTAGTATTTTAGGGATCTGTTCTATTCTCAAACGATACTTTACTAAATCAGCTCATGTCGAATGAATGCACATGTGTGCGTAGAATGACTAATCAAACATTTCAGAAGTCAGTTTTGCGGCCTTTAATTCAACACGACCACGATTTATAGTGAAATTGTACAAATCATGTAAAATTTATAATTTTCTTAAATACGTATCCATTCTTAAGGACGATTTACCATCTTTCTTACAGGGTGTTCTACTGTACAGTTAAATATACATTGAGTACATGTCACATGTCACACTGTAGCAGGATGTTAAGCCACTATTTGTTTTTGTAAAACGTTCGGAAAGAATGAAAATGTACGGATCATGGAAAACATGAAATTCAAAAACTAATTTTTATTAACTTTCCACTGACCTAAAGTCATAACATACCCGAATGCCCTAACTCTCTCTATATAAATTACGATAAATTCGAGTCTTTATTAACAGTCGTTATTAACCCTTTCACTGCAAGAAAACCAGCAATCATCCATCTTTGCCAGATCCTTAGGATTCACTGGTGAAGTTTTGAAATCGAGGTTACTCGGACATTGGGGGAAGGATATCTGTATACGATTATATTCTGGTTTGGCTGTCCGCAAAAAGGTCAAGATGGAATGGAAGTCGACTTACAGAAAAGCTCAATGCTTCAAGCCAATAATTCCTTATAATTCCTAACCCTCAATCAGCTTTACTTAAAAACTACATACTGCGCTTAAATCCTAAACACTAATGCACAATAATTCACTAACCAAAAGAGGCAAGGTTTAATTCTTAACCTTAAATCGTAGTAACTAACAAAATCTATCATTCTTTCTTCACGTTTCCACTTATATCAGGATGAGCTCCACGACAGCCAGTAAATAGATAGACGGATGGATGAAGAAAAATCTATATAACCATTTAAGATTTAAGCCAAAAGTAAAACAAGCGTAATAAATGTAAGTTGATACAGATGATATATACACCTATGGTCTTATGATCTTTTCTTAAATCCTTTCAATAGTTATATCGATTTTCAGTCATCTATATATATATATATATATATATATATACACAGTATATATGACTGAAAAGCCATTAGGTGATTTTATATCACACACACACACACACACACACATACGATTTATATATATATATATATGTGTATCTCTTATATACCACTCAATAGCTACTTTGACAATACTTAAATGAGGTTTTTTTTTAATAATATTGAACTAAAAACCACGAAAAAACCTAATCAATAACAACAATAAAAATAAAAAATCCACTTATAAAATCTCTCTTAAAAACCTTTAAAAGAAATAGAGGAATCGTAATTAATTAAAACAGGTTGAAAAAAAGGCAGGTAAAAAAATAAACCAGAATTGTATATTAGTTTTCTTATTCGAAAACGTCGAAAATGGATAATAAATCAGACACTATTTCTTAATTAAACGTCTTTCTCTTTTTTCTTTTCCTATTTTTTAAAAATAATCTTCTTTTACGTGTTTTAATTAACCTAAATTCATCATATCTTTCATTAATCAAGAGATAATTTGAGCTGAAACGTTTTTTTAGTTTTTTTTTTTTTTAACAAGAAAATGAAATCTACCCGAAAGGAAGTCA
>JAJOZX010012905.1:102500-104271 GCA_023014485.1 Bathynomus jamesi | reverse complement strand
AAGGAGCCTTGTCTCACCCCGCAAGAGGAGCCAAAACACTTCGATAGTACATTGCCCCACCTAACAGTGAAAGATTGGCGGGAATACCAAAATTTCAATAAATTTAATATGTACATGGGAACCTTCCTGTCTTCTAGTTTTGCAAATAAAATATTGTGGTTCACCCTATCATATGCCTTACTTATATCTAGGAAACAGCTATAAATGGTTGAATTACTGTCAGTGTATTTATATATTGTTTCTTTAAGTACATAGATACACAGGTCAGTTGAGTGGGACCTTTTAAAGCCAAGTTTTTCTAGTAGTTTCGAGAAGCAGGAACCGACAGCAATAGGCCTGTAATTATTGCTGGACAGAATGTCTCCATACTTATTTTTGACCAGGGGCAAGATATATACCCTCATGAACTTGCAAGGATATAGCTATGAGCAAGCATGGCTGATAGGAGCAATGATATATGCAGACATACTACGTCATTTGCATATTTTAAGTGCTCATTCGATAAGTCATCTACCCCTGACGCAGAACCAGTTTTTAACTCTTTAATTAACCTCTTTACTTCAGAAAATGATGTCAAAGTATTTTCCCTTGTCCCTCCACAATCGTTTCGCTGCAATCTATTTTAAGATTATCCCTACTCACACTGTTAAGAATGTTAGAATAGTGGTTTTTCCACAGCTTTGGAATTTCATCCTCCCCCGACACCCCATCGATTGTCGGAGGGAGTACATTTTTGACACCCGTTTGATTCTTAACAAATTTCCAAAATTTGTTATCGTTATTTATGCGAGCTTCACAGGCTTTTGATGC
The DNA here is from genome assembly GCA_023014485.1 of Bathynomus jamesi. Lineage (NCBI taxonomy): Eukaryota > Metazoa > Arthropoda > Malacostraca > Isopoda > Cirolanidae > Bathynomus > Bathynomus jamesi. The sequence goes on along the minus strand of JAJOZX010012905.1, from coordinate 103,461 downwards.
TCGAATAGACTCTTCTTCCTGTTTACATCGCCTTATGGCCGCCTTATACTGACCCCGACTTCTACACATATTCATGTATACTGGTCCTAATCTGGGTCTACCATGAAAGCATCACAAATCAGGCGTCTTTCGATTTCCTCTTCAGGGGAGCAATAAAATCATTCCATCCAGGAATAATCTTAGTATGATAGTTGTAAGATTTAATCAGGGGCTTCCTGCTTCTCTTAACAGGGATATTATCTTACTATAATACCTATCTATGAGTTTACAGTGAGAATCATTTGAGCAAGGATTATTACAGGCAAGGTGCAAAATTTCTAAATTATTAGAGAGGTGACTTGTTCTGTCTTTGTATTCTATTCTCTGCTGCATCGTAACATTGGACCAATCGACGCGATTATTCTTACCTGACGCGATTATTCTTACCTATTGAGTTCTTGTTAAGTCGTGTTGCGCATAAATTGGTAACGTTAATTAATGTTTCTAATGGTCTATGATCAGAAAGAAGGAAATCATGCAGAATATGAACTCTAACAATTCGATCCTTTATATTATTACCAGTGGGACAATGATCAATCCACCTGCTGGTACCACTTATATCACTAACGTATCTAAAATTACCACTGGCCACCCCTAATACATCTACATCACTTATACTTAAATTGGCCGACTCGCACATGTTACCCAATTCTACAAAGAATTCCGAGTTCACATGCGCGTTAAAGTCCCCCATTATTATTATACAGTGAGAATATTTGGGGTTATCTGATAATGACTTAATTTTGTACAGCGAATCAATGTATTCATCTAGATTACTGCCGTTGTTATATGGTAAATAGCAGTTTACAATTAATATGCAATCATTGTTCACTTGTAATTCAATGCCTGACAACCTTACATTATCGCTTGTTAAATATTTTATGTTTTGACAAATTTTTCCTCATTAAGAAAGCATATATAT